>JAIPRL010001421.1:0-83663 GCA_025469235.1 Pemphigus obesinymphae | reverse complement strand
TATATTTAATCTCTTGATATTCATAGATAAATATTTATTTCTTATCAATGTTTTAATCATAATTTCGGAAAACAAATGTCAAACGGTACCTATGTTATAAGCTCATAGACATATAGAATTAAAAATTGGAATCATAGTACTTTTTATGAACTGCACAACATATGAATAAGAACTGCACATTTTAATTTAGAACTGCACATTTTATGTACAACTGCACGTTAGCGCAAGCTCTGGTAAAAATTAAATCATTTTGATATAAAACATGAACGTTATGCGAGAAAATTATCACATAACAATAATACACAAGTAGAAGTATATATTATTTATAGGATAAATATTATATAAAGTTTAATAAATACCATAAAACATTTATAATACACAACAATGATCGTATATGAATCGTTAATGATTTAGGTAAGTATATAGTATATATATATATATGTAAATTAATTTTCTTATGCATTTTTATTTATACTTACGTGATTACAAAGTTTTATTTAAATATTTCCTTTTTGTGAAATAGTAAAAAGTAGACGTCTATCGTCTAGTTGTTTGGTGTTTGTTACAGTTTATCTCTTCAATAATATATATATATAGTGATGGATCAACTATAAATTTGTGGGGGTTATTAGAATTGCGAAAGCACAGATTTGTTGTCTACATACTTTATTTGAGGTTATATCAAAAACCGGCAAAATACTGATTACCCGTTAATATCCATGATAATTCATAAGAGTCGCACATTGTAGGTATCACACATTGTTCGAATTAATATTTTTGAACCCCTGACCTGGTCAAACGTGTGACGTCACCGAGGGCGCAGATGAACTGAACGGGTTATACCTACTTTATATACTTATACATATACAATAGAGTATATACTTATTGTCAAATGGTTTTGACCGCACCTCATATATATATATTATAGTTACATATTCCTGATAAACGTCTCGTATAGATTATAATTATTAAGTTGCAAATTATAATATGTAATTTCAACAAAATAATATATTTTATTGATTTTTTTTTTTTCTGCTGTAGCAGTAAATTATATTTTTACTTTTTTCGTATATCTTTAACATATAGGTATTTAATTTGAATTGGCACAGTATAAAACAACAAAAACAACAAACATCTATTATATTATATTGTCATCTTTCACCCGCGCCACATTGTAATTAATTACGAATAAAACGAAACAATATGGTTTTCGTTTTTTCCTCTATTTGCGTATACATTTGTTTTATCGCACTAAAATAAATTTACTTATTTATCATCACAATATTATAAACTATTCTGAAAATTATTTGAATTATCACAAAATATCATCGCAAAACAAATTAATAGTAAAACTTTGCGTTTGGATATTTCAAAGGGCGTAACCAGGGGAAGGCCTAAGGGGGCTATAGTACCATTCCCATTGGCCGAGTATTTTTTTTTTTAGCTATTTATGCTGAATCGATTGCAGTTATTCAGTGATATAGTTGTATTTTTGTTAGTAAAAATTATTATAAAATGGATGATAAAATAAAAAATTTATGAAAACAATCATTGTAATGTAATAAAAAAAGAAGAGTTTAAAGAAGACTACATTGTTGAAATGTTTGATCAAAATACTCCTAGAAGACTACAGTTAGCAGTTTGGGGATCCTAATTGTTAAAATAAAATAAATATATTATAAAAATAACAATATTTTATACAAAATTAATATATGTTATAAAAAATATATAAAAAAATATACCTAGAATATTCACAAAATGTTTATAAAGGTAAAAAATAGTTTCGTCTATAAGTCATCATCAGGTTAACCTCCATCATTACCTACCAAAAAGACGCTACATATGTGATTCTTGAGAGGTTCTGTATAGAACATTTTTTTGAAATTTTAAGAAGAATAAAAATATTATCATTTAAAAATATTTAAGTACATTTTAAAAGTAATTTAAAAATATATCTGTGTTAGTGGTACTTTTTGTTCTTGTGTAATCACGATATTTTTTAACAAAACTGTTTTGCGAGAAAACATATTGTTCTCGGGCTGTAGTTGTAATTAAAAATCAAATTTTGACACAGTATTTTAAACAAAATTGTCTGTGTTCTACTTTCGTTTCTTTTTCAATATCACAAGTATATCTGATATTAAACTATTTGTAAAACTCTCCAAAAAAAAAAAAAATGGTTTTTACGAAATTAGTATACGGTAGAGCACAGACTATATTATCAAAAATATTGTGTCGAAATTTAGTTTCTGAATTAAAACTATGGCCTAAGAACAATTTCTTCTCACAAATCAGTTTTTTACGATAAAATAATGCATGACGTGTGGCGTCCTCGTAATAGTATCAGGTTGCAACCTGATGATGAACTTAATAGTCGATACTAGTTGTTACCTTTATAAACATTTTACGAATACTCCAAGCATATTTTTTTATAATAGTTTGTTATAATTTTGTATTATATAAAATATAAAATATTGTTATTTTTATAATATATACATACATATACCTACATGTAATATATAATATATACTCGTATAAATATATATATTTTGAAATTTATTCGGAATTGTTATTATATTTTGTGTTATATAATATCTAACATTAAACCAATATAAATTTTGACACTTTTAAGGAAAATTTTTATATATACATAGTAAATACGTGATCTTAACCTCCCCTCCCCCCCAATCCAATACGAAATTCCTAACCACTGGATATTTCTATATACATTTAACATTTTTTAACGAATTATCGTGTCGGTTATGGGTATATCGTATGTTTATTTCCGACCAAACTTACACCTATTTGTTTAAAAAGTCTAAAAATTACGTGAAAATTATTATATTTCGGAATTGGAAGGGAAAAATTTAATTGAGATATACCGCATATATATTATTAATTATTATTATTGTAGGATTGTATTGTCGTTGATTATACGAATCGAATAATAATTATATAGCTTATAATTATGTGAATACATATATTTTACGCTTAAAACAGTACTTGTAAAACGTATATATTTGTTTTCAAACGAGGTATTTTTAAAATTATTTTCAGGATATATTTTACGTTCAAAGAAACAATTTAATATTTCCAGAACTCTGTAGAATCTTGAATTTACGGACTAATTGGTAAGTACGAATGCAGAATAATTATTACATTACTAGTACTACCTTTTGAAAAAAAATCAAAAGGGTTGTATGGTAATTGTTAAAATAATTTTATATTATTTGTATATATCTACATAGTATACATCTATATAGCTACCTGTCATAATATATATATATATTGTAACATTCTAATTAAAACGCAAAAAAATATATTTACAATCGATTTTAATGCCAATTAGTAATGAAATTACAAAGGCCTCATATTTTTATTATTTTATTTGTTTTCTATTATAATTTATTGGCGAACATTTCTCATAATATTTACTTTAATTAATTAATAAACGTAGGCATATGTAATAAATTCTCATTAAATGTTAATGATGGGGATAATAATTAGTTATAATTAATTAAAGTTTAGTTATTATACATTTTTCAACTTAACTAGTTAAGTTGGTCAACTGTAAACTTATCAAATTATCTAGTTAAAAATACTGTGAATAAGTTAATATAAATAGATAGGTATGTAGAGGTAAACCAAAGTTTTTTATAGGTACAAAAAAATATCTCTCCTAAAAAATACGCTGTAAATGAAACTGATCATCTATTTCATTATTTGAAATATCCGTTTTTGTCTACAATTCAAACTCATATAATATTATTATGAATAAAAAAATAATTGTTTTAATGTACCAAAGTTTTAATTTATCAGGTTTTAACTTTAACAAGTTAAATCATTAATTAATTAACTTTTAACTAATTTTGTCCATCCTTGGTATAAATACATATTACATAATATAATGTGCAAATACACGCGCACACACACACACACACACATATATATATATATACAACATACAACATAATATTAGGTTACAAAGGTAGTTTGAATATATTTTAATTAAAGTTTTAGTTTACATTTTAAATAAAGTTAGTTTTATTGTTATATTATAATTATTGTTGACCTTTGAACTTGAGTAAGCGGTGTCAACATTAAATACTTTTAGCAGTTTTTCCAGTTTTAATTATTGTACTCGTACTAAAATGTATTTCCATATTTTTGTCTATATTTCAATAAAAAATAATTGTTTTATATTGTCGTGATAAAGTTTGTATCATAATTGATATTAATTCATTTACCTGTCATATAATTTTTCATCATATTTTTGCAATGTTTGGGGATTAAGAAAAGCTTAGGATCTGTTAAAGTATTCTGGGGAAAATGTCTAGTTTAAATATCGGACGGTAAAAAATATCAAAATTCAAAATATCCTTTTAAATAATATCAAGGATCGATGAGAATATAAAGAAGTATTCAATGTAAAATACATTTGATAAGTTAAAATGTAAATATTACTCATATACGGTTCAAAACTTTATATCAAGGATAAGCAGTAAGTACTTACTCTAATATTTAAAAAATACTTTTGTGCTATAGAATCAAATTTAAAAAAAACATGACTAACTTTTATAATAATGCTTTAAATATTAATTATTGTATTTAGAATTTGTGTACTTTTACTGTCAAAATTTTTTTCCTGGAGATATTTTATTATACGTGTATATTATATGATTATATTCAGTAATTGTATTTTATACATTAGGTATAGTTAAAAGCTAATAATGAGTTGAAAATAAATAAGTATGTACTTTAAATACTTTGCATATGGTTTAGTCAGTTAATGAAGTTGAGAAATTATTGTTCGTTTGATTTATAATATGGATCTTTACGGCAGGTTTATGGATATAAAATAACGGTGATTTCTTCGGAAAAATTGAGAAAGTGTAAAATTGTATATTTATGTACCTATACACATTTGAATTAAATTTCAAATGATTATATAACTCGATGTTCACATTTTGCGATGCGTATGTTACATAAATATATTCACTTGTAGTGTGATATAAAATTTATAGGAGAAAATGTTTATGAGTATGAGTTAAAGTGAGAAAGCTCTGTGTTAATGTTCATGTATATGGCTTCTCGTAGTGGCATTTTTGCCGGTTCGAAAGTGACTGTATTTGTAAGTCGATGATTTAATCATACTTTATTTTATTAACATATTTACTTTATTCAATAAACATCTATTTATATTATATTTTACGGACACAACCTACTTTGAAACTTGTAATTTATATCTGACAGACAAACAAGTCATAAAGCCATTCGATTTCAACTTAATGCTATTACGAAATGCGTATACGAATAATTTATATAAAAGATGTAATTATTCACTTCGATGGTTAAGACGTTCAGTATTAAGTAATTGGAATTAATCGCATTTAGTTTTTAAGAAAATTGTCTTATATACGTATAAGTTCTTCACTTCGTTCTCCAGAAATGTGTTTGTATTAAAATGTTTTCGTTTGAACGATAATCTATAAGTAATCAAAATGTACACAAAAAATACGCATATACGCAGGCAAGTATAAAATCTTTATGGTATATGAATGCATTTTATTATGATTAGATATAGACAAGAGACAATAGTTTACAAAAAGTACCTATATAATTATATAGTAATTTTGTTATACTCCAACCTTTCCTTCAATTCGTAAGACTATAACTTTTACTTCTGAAACTTATTGCGTTCATATTTAACATAATGTGGCACAGGGTTTTATACTTATACAAAGGTTGACATTAATTAGATAAAACTAAAAGGTAAGTCAAGATAAGACCTTGTTAACTCTACTAGTTTAAATGTCCAATATGTTACATGTTTTTATGTCAGTTTTTACACAGTAAATCTTAGTTTGTTAATTTTATAAATTTCGTTTTTATTCATTAAAAACAGTTTAAATATTCATTATTATTACGCATTTTATACAAATTTCCGTATAAATATAGTTACTCGATATTTAATTTTATATGGTTAGTCAAATATACAATATTATTGGTATGATTTATATTAATCCTAAAAGACAATTTATTGTCCAAAAAAAGTTACTACCTACTAAAAAATCTTGGCTTACAAGAATAACAATATAATATGATAGCTGTATATATATACTATCTCAGAATAATATCATTCTAGCGATACTCATGTGAACACTGAAAAACGTACCTATATAATACTGCTAAGTCAATGGATCAACATCAATGACGGTATGGTAGAATCGAAGTGAATTCATACTTTATTTTTATTATATTTACCTAAGTTAGAACGAAAAAATAAACAGCGGAGAAATAGACGAGAGTAGGTGAACTACGTGAAAAAAAACTTTAGTTTCGGATTTAGAGTGTTCCAAAGTTTATAAATCTATTTATACTCTGTACTTATATAATACAACACTAAACACAGTAGTGTGGCTTTAAGATTTTTTTTTGTTCCTGGTGATATTTTAGGAAAATAAAATACCTATACTGTTGTCGTGCGCACTATATGAAACGTGTAGAAAAAAACGTCACAATAAACGTACCTACAATTGAAAAGTTTCAAAACTAGCTAAGGCGAAATAAAAGAAAGTTTTTGAGCAAATAAAAAAAACCGTGCTGAAAGAAACCGCGTTGAAATAGAGAGAGAGAGAGAGAGAGAGAGAGAGAGAGAGAGAGAGAGAGAGGAGAATATTGCCTCGGCCGTTGGTCGGAACGAATGAAATACACACAGAGTAAACAAAACGTCGAATCTATTTTAGTTGGAAAATTTAAGGGACGGGAACGATATAGGTACTAAATAGGTTTGTTTAGAAATGTAAATAAACGCGCCGTGTGTGCATATATATATATATATATATAGGTATATTATGCAAACCGAAGTCCGGTAATGTCGAATGCTATAATGTAATTTTCATAAATTATTTCACTGTATGTTCGTTGTATATATTGTGTACTGGTGTAATATATATATATTATATGTGTGTATAATACTGAGATATATAGGTCAACGAGGAAAAATAAATATGGCGGGAACGGACGTACACGGGCGATAAAGTTCAGACGTTTCTGGTAATATAATTATACCTACCTAATATTGTCGTTGGAATAATAAAAGAAATAATATTACGATCATGGTTGAAATATACCAGGTTATTGCAAATTACCAAATCGTTATCAAACATAAATAAAATGGCGGGCGTAAGGGTGCACCATAGAAAACTTTACTGTTCTGTATTATCATTGATAATTTTGTAATGTAATCGATAATAAATAGCTCATGAAAACAACCAATGAAAACAGCGCCCCTTACGCCTGCCATTTTATTTCCTTTACGTGAAAAAACGTCATAGTGGGGGTATAGCTGCAATAACCTGGTATATTTCAACCATGATTACGATGATAACATTTTGCGGCTGCTGTGTGTTCGTTGATAACGCCCGTGAACATGACTCGAACGTAAGTAATATTTTTTTTTTTTTTTTTTTTTTTTTTTTATCGAACGCGCGCGCGTACGTACGATATAATATATAAAGACGTTTGACTGAAAAATGACTCCATATTAATTCTATAATGCGTATAGGTATATACGTATATATATATAGTAATCGGATCATATTTTCAAGAAGAAGACGTAGACAAAGTTCGGTCGATCAACCACACAAAACACGTACTACAATATAATATAAGCAATAATAATAATAATAATAATAAAGTACGAGGATATTTTTCATATTTTTAGTGTATATGTATGTATAGGTACATACGAATGACAATAAATTATAAACACCGCACGCGTTTTCCGCGCGGCCACGTGGATTTGTATTATTACGTCGCACATACGGTAATTGTTATTATCTCCGTGTTCTTAAGTTTTAAAGTTAAAATTTAATTTAATTTTCCCCGTGTGTATGTATGATGGGAATTTCTAGTTTTTATTAACTTTCGTCCAAGAATTCCTCGCGGAAAATGTTCGGACATCGAAAGAATATAAAATATACACGTAAGTATATAAGTACGTATTGTTTGACTCGCACGTATATATAGTTGAATATCTATTTCAAACTTTTACAAAGTTTTCTTATTAAAATATATCGCGTTATACACGTGGCCGTCTATATTATTTACTTCGATGGGATTTTTACAGAAAAAAAAAAAAAAATAATAATAAAAATAACGCTAATTTTTCGTACACACATACATATAATATAGAAGACGGTCAGCTCGTATGAATTTATATTATTACGACGATCGTACATATATTATATATATTAAATACGAGCGAATAAAATGAATTAGGCACTTGGAATTTGTGTTTTTTTTTTTTTTTTTTTTTTTTTTTTCTAAAACGAAAACTCGACGGTAAAGTATAAAAGCAGAGTGGAATTATTCGGGTCAAGCCGTGATGTATATTATATATTATTATATATATATAGTATATATAGTCGACGTTTTTAAAAGCACATTTTTTCCCCTCCCTGCGACATGATAGTGTTAAAACCAACAATAACGAAAATGCATTCGATGAACAACGTGAATGATAATCATAATACCTATATTCGTACATAATAATAATGTAACGGACAACGGTAGATATAATAAAGATTTATATACGTCATATATATATATATATATATATATAATATATGTATATTATACGGTACGAGTGTTGTGTGTAATATAGTTCATACAAGTGAAACGTTTATGGGAAACGTACGTCGTATAATTTAAAAAGCGTTTTGCTCCGGCGTCGACATAAAATTGTTAGTAAACGTTAAAATAGCCATTATTATATTGTGAGACTTTCGAATAGGTTAAAGCTTTTAGGGACGTCACTAAGTTGAAGTTCCGACGAATGTTATGCTGACAGAAGACGTACAGTAAAACGATAAAGGCGATGTAAAATAAATCTAATAAGTGTATGGCATTAGTATATAATAATATATAATAGGTAGGCGTATATATACATATATATATATATTAAACAATTTGTCAAGAATTCAAAACCGTTGATTGTTTATGCCGAGTGATCTTGTTATTTTAACATAAATTATGCGTCAGTACCTACTCAGTTCTTGTGTTTATAAATACATTTTTTCAAACTTAATTTAAAATAATCATCAATTATCTCTAATGGCTTTTTACGAAAATTTTCAACAACATTTCGAACATTTTTTATTTTTGCTCTTTTACTATTTTTAAATCATATAATAATATAACATTCTGATAAGTAGAACATTATGTATACATAATCTATAATATTATAGTATAAATTATAACATATACCTATTGTGTACATAAGCATATTTATTATAGTTAGATATAAGAGATGTGGAGATATAGACAGGGATATCATTTTTAGCCCCCCCCCCACACACACACACACACACTCCACTTTTCTAAATATTAAGTTATAGTAAATAATTAGTCGATAATTAAATAAATAATTAGAGTCTAAGTATGACACTAATAGTTATTCATATATTATAGGTCGGTAATAAAATGAAAAATCGTCGAGATAAAAAAATCTATAAAAAGTATTAGTACTTATTTCAGGATAATAACTTGTTATAAAAATAAAAATTCATTGAAAAAATATTAATGTTATATATACTTCCATCGGGGAATTTTTTATTATATATCTTGTTGATTTACAATTGCAATTTTTACTTGTTATTTGTTATGTATTTTTTAATTAGGAAATGAAAACTTTTCGTTTTAATATCGTTATAAATTCTTCTTTCTTTTTTTACCAAAAAGTAATTAAAGTATGCAAGCACTAAAGTTGCGATGATTAAAAAAAAAAAAATCCGACGATTTAATAATTCATTAGTTGTTCCATGAACATTATAAAGTTTGATTAAATAGATTAATTTTCGCTGAAAATGTAAATATATATTTATCGACTAGACATTGTTAGAATCACTATAGCTTAGTCTAGTTTTACTATTACACATATATTATCTACTTTGGGTATTCTTAGTAGTAGTTTGACTTGGGAGATTTACGTTTAAGAAACTTTTGGTAGAATTTAAGATCAATGAATATTTCGAGTAACGCACCGCGTTAAACAATTTCTTTGATATAGCTATAAACTTTTGCAGTTCATTAATATAATACAATACTTAATCATTCTTTGGTTTAGACTATAAACATTTAATTCAAATATATATCTACCGTTACCGTATATTATACATATAACTTATTAATTTAGTTTTTACCCTGCAGGATACATTATTTATTGTTACTGTATTAATAGTTAAACATTTTCACCACTCTAATTTTAAACATGCACAACAGAGTTTCAAAAACTCAAACGGTGCATAGGTACTCAAATTTTACGATACCGCAAGTACAATTTTCACTTAGAGAAATATAATAGTGTTAATGATGTATCGTTTTAAAAAAAACAATTGACGAGCGAAAATAATACTTTAGTCGTGATTGTCTAGCGCTTGGGTCTGTACACCGCCATTACATGACATTTAAAGATTTGTAAATTAAATGTGTGAGAATGCCAAGAAGAATGGTTTCCATTTAAAAAATAGAATTCAAATTGACAGAGGACATTCTTAAGGTGCCATAAGGAATACAATGGTAGAATATACATAGTACACTTAAATATTTACACACTTTTTTATAAAAAAAAAAAATTAAACATGAATAAGGATTACCATATATACAGATTGGCGAATCACGGTTGTTTAACACCTGTGTGTGTTTGGGTGTTAGTCCGATGATCTCGTTAATATTATATTATATTTTATTTCCACGATATCTATAGTAGGTACCTATATATGTGTAGCAAAAAAAAAAAAAAAAAAAAAATCCACAAATTCGTCGCACTATTAATTTAAACTTCGCCATTGGTATAAAGTTCACCCTTCGTCCGTTTCAGTTACTTTCACGCATTAACCTCTTGTCGGCAGCTTTTTTGGGAGAGAAAAAAAAAACGGGTCACGTATACAAGTATACGTTTAAAGATATATATATATATAATGTATATGTGTGTGCATCATGGATTTCGACACATTCTCGTTCGTCTGGTTTTTATTTCCCATGGGCCCACCACCATGCGCGATATTAGGGGAAAAGTTATCGGTGTACAACCAAGTCGTGCGGAAATATCAAAATAGAGAAAGAGAATAAATGCAAACTTTATACGATAGTGAATATAGTAGTTATTGGCAGATGAAAGAAACGCTGCTACCGAAACACTGTTGTTTCCCACCGATACCGGTTTGGGTATTTTAACTGAAATTGAACGTATACCTGCAGAATTATATACGATTTTCGTTTTTTTGGACAATATATGCGTTTCAAATTTTTCGACCACAATATAATATATAGCTGATATCAGCTATTACTATGTGCTCGGGTTGGATTGAACTTTTTTCGATGGCCTTATAAGCTAATTAACAACCCCCTCCCTTATATTATATTATATGTATGTTATTAATTTTTTTTTAATCATATATACAGCGGGATTATAATAGTATATAGGTATGAAATAAAATGTTTACCGGGATGGATGTCGTATTTTGAATAATTTTTTTTTGTGGTGTTAAAATAAGTTGAGCCTTGTCAACCTTCCATATATTCTTCAAAAAGCATCATATAAGGAATCCATTTTATATATATATATATATATATATGAATACGGGTATACAATTATACGGGTATTATAGCTAGGATACACCGCTATTAATAATAATATAATTAGCTATCTAATAATACATAAAATATGTAAAAACCAGGCAAGTACAGGGTGAAAGCACTTCTCTCATCAGACACGATTATATTTCAGTGGATGTATTGCGTTTGAAATATAAATGATAAATCATTACAATAAAATAAAAACATTGTATGACTATTATAAGGAGACCGCTAATACTTTATGAAATTTTAAGAAAAATAAAAATCTAGCACAAGTTTAAAAAAATTAATGTATCAAAAAAAAGGCTATATGGAGAACTAGATATTGTAGTTAGCTATAATTTGTTTTTTACTTTGTATTCCTAAAAGGTTTGTAAGTAACATGAGAAATAGTAATGTGAGTTTTCTATAAAAAATGTGTAACTGTGACGTCCTCTTTATGTCAGTTATATTATATTCAAACATTCAGTATTTGCTGTTAACAAATTACACGTATAATGTAATCAAGTGTAACCTTTTTAACTATGTTATATATAATATTTATTTAAAATAGTTAAGCGTAATATAATATAGAAAGCTATAACCAATGGTGTATTAGTAAAAAATTTCGTGAGTATAAATCATTCTAAAAAAATGTTCTCCCTTTGCCCGACAATCATTCAGTCTATTTATGTTTCAAACTTTTTTGAAACATTTTTACGTTATAAGGGAAACTAAAGAGCTATTAAATTTACAATTGTTTTTATTTCTATGAGCACTTTTTGAATAGAAGGATTTTTTTTAATTTAAATTTAAAATTTTTCATTTATATATGAATTAATGCCACTCGACTTTTTTTTAAACTGAATTACGTGAATTACTGCTGCCCGTGTGCAGTTTTGAACGAAAATGTAATTATTTACAATAAAAATATTATAAGTGATATAAGTGAGATTTTTTTTCAGATTTCAAGATTTTGGTTATGATTTTATAAGAGCATACTGATCTTGTATTAAATTAGACAGAATCATTATTCTTCTGTTTTTATGTTATTGTACAATTTTTTTTCTTTACGGAAATAAAAAATAGTTTAAAAATCGAAAAATGTTATCTTCAAATTACTATACTACCTATTCTGATTAAATATGTTACCGGAAAATTACATCTCCCTAGTTCTGCTCAAAATCTAAAATATACCTTCAAAACAATTTTCATTATTTTATTTACATTTGTATTTTATTTTACTTTTGGGTAAATATTGTTTTTTTACATTTAATCATTATCTTTTTGAAATTATTTTAAAATTGTTATTTATTATTATATAATTTTATAATATTATCATTATTTTACAATCCAATAAAAAGAAGTCCTAAAGATAGGTTAATAAAATGCAAAAATACTTTAAATTAAATGTTATTGTAGAATTAAGATATCTGAATATTTAACAGTCCCTTAGTTTATAGGTCAGTAAAATAATCAATTAAAATTTCTTGAGATTTATAACAAAATAAAATAACAAACGTATCGCATCGTTTGTCTAATGCTCTATAATTTAATCTCTTATTCGGTGGAATTATTTAAGTTTTCTTTGAAATATCAAACTTAACCTACGGGAGAAAGATTAAACTGTGACAGTATTAATGAAGGACATTTAAGTACATTTACCTAAGGTTAAACAATTTAAGGAGCTTATTAAAGTAATTTTTATACGTCTCAACAAATTTAAAGCACTATCTTAGAACCCGAACTTCATGATAAAAAATGTTAAACTGAACAAAATAATGAAGTTTTATACATACGTATTAATTTATGGATGTAAAATTTAAAAAATCAATAATTATAATAATATGTTATGTTATATTATATTACACTTTTGTAATATAATATTTAAATAAAATTTACCTATATATTATTATAAATAAAAAAAAAATATATAAAAAAATATATTACTATAAATATAGTAATAGTAATAATTAATTTATTAATATAAATATAGGTAGTACTATATATATATATTATATATTATTATAAATATAAAAAAATTATAAATATAAATATTGTATAATTTGATTAGATACCGATTATTATATAATGTTCTCAATTTATTTCACTAACTTGATATTTTTATAAAATTTCACTAAACTTTGTTTCCCCGTCAATTTGTAGAAAGTTATATTTTTTTTCGTGTTAAAGATATTTCTTATTTTTTAAAAATAAAAGTAAAAATATTAATAAATAATTCAATTAATTTGAATTAAAGGTTCAATAGAATTTATTTTAACCTATAATTATAGTCTATGGAAATATATTGCATATAATTCAGCCAACTGTTCATATATTAATTTTGAATTTGGTTGACACCTGTATTTATATATATATATATAATATATGAACATATTTCATAATAAATATTTTTAAACAATTATCTCTTTTTTTCTAAATTAATAAGAAACCCATTAAATGTTGCAATGTGTGACTTATTATGAACATTATCAGGATTTGTATAAGAACATCTACTTATGTATTAAATTATTTATATATAAAGTCTTTGAATACTATTAGAAAGAACTGTTTTATATTATTGAAAATTATATTTTAAATACCATTTTGAAAAAATACATCAAATGTGTCAAATACACATTTGGAATACTGTTTTAAAATATTATTTTTTAATAAATACTATTAACACAGAAACATATATATCAAAAAAAAAATAAAAAATTGGATTCATTAAACAAGTTTATAGTCTTCTGTCATCATCGGAATAATGAGACTATATATAAGTATATCTGAGATGTTACTTGTTCAGACATTCACATATTTATATAAGTTCACTGTTTTTAAATTTGTTTTAATTTAAAATGTAAATTAAATTTGAACGTATATATATATTATATATATATATATATATATATATATGTATATTTGTAGGTACCTAAGTCACGTGGTTCAAATATAATAATTTTTTACTACCCGTTGAAAAGTATAAAGTGCCATTTTCAATCGATTCATTTTTTTTCTATTACGACTCTTTTTACTATGCTCGGATAAAATATAAATCGGTGTTTTTTTTTAAATCTTAATTAAAAAATAAAACTAAATTAAAAACTCTCATTTATTCGCCGAAATAATAATGAAAAAAAGCTATCATACTCTAATATTCATTTTAATGAATTGTATAGTTTTTATTGTTTTTCTTGTAACAAAAATGTATTTTACTTAAAAGTTAAATATTCTTCCTATGGATATTTTAAAATATATGAATATACCTATAGTTGATATTATTTAATGAAACAAGGCAGAACGATCATCGTAATTTCCAGTGAAGTACTTTCACTTAAATACTTTTTTTCTAGATTTATTCATTGAAAACAAAAGTAAGTAGTAATTATCTCAAAATAAATTATACAGTACCTCCGAAATTTATCGTACCTAATTGTTAGAAATATCAAAATGATTAATTTAAAATGTATATTTTATATAATGTATTTATAATGTACTAAAATGTCATAATTTGATCAATTTTATGGTAGTTATTTATTCTACGATATAGTTAGTCAGTACCTATACTGAAGATAAAGTCTAGATAAACTTATCAGTTATTACATACGTTTATTTATTTAAAGTATCAGTATAAAAATAAAACTAAAATCGTTTTTAAGAATTTTATCGAAAAATGGTGATGACAAAAATTTATTCGAATTGAAAAAAGGAATAAACAGGTATTATTCAGAAGAATATAAATAGATTAAGTAGGCTCAAAACTTGATAATACATTTTGTTAAAGAATCCTATTTATTGAGTTATTTTAAGGTATTTACAATTTTAAACACATACCTGTATTATATTACGTATATTATAAAAATCATACAGCACAATTTTTCTGGGTTCATGTCAGGTCTCAATTTTTAATATGAAATATTGTTCAACTAAAATAAATGATTAAATGTTGTTAAATAATAAACATTAGGCGTAGAAATTTCATAAGTCATTTCCAATCTTTTGCTAAAAATATTATCGATTTCTAATTCGTCTATAAAAATATTTTTATGTTATATAGGTACATATATATATATAAACTGAATTGGAATGTTACTAAATCGCAGTATATACGATTAAAAAAATAATTTTCAAAAAATTGTCTTACGTAACAATTAGAAAACGTTTTTCACAAAATATACTTACAGTTTTTGTTATCGGTTCATTTTCGGGCATCGTGTAAAACATTTCGGCGATTTTTTTTTATGCATAATTATATTATACATAATAATATAATTATATATACGTATAGGTACCAATATTTTCGGATATTGTTGACGTTTTGGTATTCGCGGTTATTTGTTTTGGTTATTTCCGGTCGTTCGTTATGATTTTTGGTAGCAAAACTAAAATTTTTTTTTGTTTATTTTGCAATGTTATTCGGCTATTTCGACGTTTTCTAAAATATTATTTCTGTAACGCGGTTTTAGCTATTTTTGGCATTTACCACGATTACCGTAGATACCTATATATATATATATATATATATATTGATATATTGAAAATACATCCTGCAGCGACCAGTTGTGATTTTTACATTATCGTGTATATAGGTATCTATACTGATAATAATCGATAATACATCGACTTGCTGCAATTTCTAAGACGCCACTATATTATGCATTGGAAATCTCCCCCGGTCGCTTATTATTTGTCCCCAAATATTCTTATATATACTTGTCCGTCGTATTGTTAGAAATACATAACCGCACCGCGTACATATTTTACATCGCGAAACGCCCAGAAATCGAAACGAACGGGTAAAACGCACACACGATAATATAATATAATATATAGTAATGCGCCAAAAAAAAAAAAAAAAAAAAAATGAAAATAATGATAATAATCGTATATATATATTAAATCAATATAATATAGTGTAATAATATTATACTTCTTCGGAGTATGGAGACCGTCTCGGTCCATATAAATATTAAGCGTATATTATAACGCGATTCGGTTAAAACATGTATTTTATTTTGTATTGTTAAACCAATATATAGTAATGGCAATATTATTATTATTATTATTATTCTGCTCCCACCGACCGAAGAGTAAAGTTGTTTTTGATTTATCGTCTTTAGTTTTCCCATCGAGGCGAGTCGGTTTATATGTGTATGATACATTATAATATGTACCGGACGAATAACACACATCGTATTATTATGTTTTTTATATATATATATATATTTTTTTTTTTTTATGCATTTTTAGATAAGTACCTACTTAAAAGTCCGCACAGAATATCGCGAATCGTAATTCTCGTCCAACTAGAACAGGATATATATATATATGTTTATATAGTAAAAAACAAAAACACGAAAGAAAAAAAACCGTTTTTATTTGTTAACAAAAAAAAAAAAAAAAAAAAAAAACTATTATTTTTCTTAATCTTAAAATATCCCAATTATTATCGTTATATTATCTGGTAAAATAACGAATAACCGCATATTAGAGGTAAAATGTAAACGCACAAATATACACACGACATTTGTGTTTTATATACTATTATACTCGTAATATATAGTAACGTAAAACTGTAGTTTATTTACAATAAACAAATATTATAGTGGGTAGTGTAGGTGCCTATATATTTTCGTCAGATATTCGGATAATATATACCTATTTTCATTTAGCTTGATATTAAAATATTATAAAATCATATTATTTAAAAGTGTTTTAGGGTAAATATACCTATATAATATATAGTATACCTATCTATTTTGAAATGTGTAGCTACTAATATCATTACAATTATATTATACGAATAATATAAAATGAATAGCAATATCTCCGGTATTTTTAATTTTTTTTTTTTTATATATAATTCGTATAAAAACCGAAATATAATATTTTATAATAACGTTAACATTTTTTAATAAATAATTTTATATAATAAATATGGGCACATTTCAAAGCATAGGATTTTTATTCTATTGTTAATATTTCTAATTTGCATCGTTTCTTATTTATTGTATTTACATAAAATCAATAAAAAAAAAAAAAATTAAAAAAAACCAAAAGTAATAATGCCATGCGTATACAAACCAATGAAGAATTCGATTTCTTATTTGTAATAATAATAAATAAACTTATTCGCTTAATTTCATATATCTATATAATTATGTCAATCATTAAAACTATTTAGGTAAATATATACAATAGTACATATTATGAAATTTCGTACTGGCTCTATTTTAATAACTATAAACTACTCAAAACAAATATGTATTTTGTAACCTTAATTAAAATTGTACAAATACATAATTCTGAATAATTTTTTCCCAGACCAAATAATTATTTTCAATTCTCTTTGAAATCAAAATACTGTATTGAATAATTATGTGTAAAGACATCATATTGTAAAAATAGTTTTAAACCACATAAATTGGATAGACATTATGAAAAACTTTGCAGGTTATATTGTAGGTAATCATATAGTTTCCCAAAAATAATAATTAGGTATATTAATCGTGAATACAAAACAAAGTTGTTAGAAATTATCATTGTTAATAAATAAAATATTCGATGGCGAAGTTTGAACATTTTACGATAATTTTGTTGTTTATAATAGTTGTAAGAGATTTAATCTCTGAAAATTAGGATGTTTTTGGTACAGCTAGGCCATACATTTGTGTATTTTGTATACCTAGCTATAGACGTAATACAAATTTACTATAATATTACAGTAGACATAAAATACACAAATTTGATTATTTATATAGATAATAAATATAAAATACAGTTTTTTTTTTTTTTTTTTAATATCAACCGGTAGGTATTAGGTTGGTTTACATTAGTGTTTAACTTCATTCTTCAATTTTCAGGTAGCCTTTTTAATCCAGCATAAATATATCTATCCTTGCATTTTTTTCAATTGAGATATGTATGAGTTCCTTGGTCTTCCTCATGGTTTACAACCTTGAATTGCACCTTTTATTATAGTGTGGTGTAATTATTCTTCATCATGGCGTAGGACGTGCCCCATAATATCCCAACGTCGTCGTTTTAATACAGTTTATGCACTAAAAAGTTTTTAAATAAATAAATATAAACAAAATGGAATTAGATTATGGATAAAAATTCTAATATTTTAATTATTTAAATTACGATATTATAATATACGTGTGCAGTTTAAATGAATGTTATAAATTATACATTTATATCATTAATTCGTTCTTTGAGTAACGTTCTAAAATAAAAATAAGTATTTATTATGAAAAACAACAATATATATATATATATTATGTAATTAAGTAAAATTAATTTACTTTATAAAAAATAATACATGAAAAGAATATGTGCCGTAAATATTCAAAAAAATATTATTATATATTAACAATTATAAAGTTTCGATCGTTAATCATCATCATGTTACCAACAAATGACTAACTATTGTAATACTTATTTGAAATAATAATTTAATACTCGAGATACATATTATTTTTTATATATTGTTTTTTATAATATACATATATCATATATATTTTAATTTTAAAAGAGTATTACATATACATTACATATTACATTTTTGAATTAATAATTTTTTCAATTTTAAATATATTTAAAACAGTAAAAATACAGTTTAATAATTATTATGTATCACAAATACTTGTTTTTTTTTTCAATAATATTATATATAGGTATTAAATATTTTATGTTTCAAAATACCAACATTTTGGGTAAAACATATATAAAAAAAAAAAACAATAATATATTTTAATACTTCAATAGTTCATTATTTTTATAGAACTATGAATATATCTTATAATAAAACGTTCAAAAAATAATTTAAAATCTCAATATATATACTAAAAATACTAAACTAAAGACATATAAATTATAAAATAATATTCGTGACATTTTATTTATGGAATTTACACATACAATTTTTTTTATAGATATATATGATTAAGAAAATATTATAATAGTATATAAAATGTCTGTATAAATTAATAATTTTACTTAATAATCCAACATTATTAAGACTATATTACCTACCTACAAATATATAGGTAATAATAACAATATTATTTGAAAAAATGGAAATAATCAATAAGAACCGAATGTCATAAATATCAACAACACGAAGGAGGGGAAATTACCTAAAAAACGATAAAAATAACCTAATAAAGTCTACAAATGTAAAAAAAAAAAATACAAAAAATAAAAGTTTCATAACTGAATACTTTATTATAGGTACATGATTCGAACTTTGTACTAAAAAACAATTTCTTAAAATAATCAAATAAAAAATGCATTTTCTACAAGAAAAAAAAAAAAAGAAGTATATACTATATATATATATGTACACGCATAACCCTATATTCCATACAAAGAATCTATCTTATTTGCCAAGATTAAGTATTAAAAAAACATTTATTTTCGCAATATAAAATTTCAAAAAAAAAAAAAAAAAAAAATGGAACAAAAAATGGTTTTTTGTTTAATGGTCGTGAAATTAGCCTACCGCAATATTCGGTATCGGGTTTCGTTTGTACCAGTTTTTAATCTATGGGACCCTTATAATAGTGGGCGGGTTGTGTACAGTTGGTCGCCCTTTAATTTAAAACAAAATAACAATAAATAAAACAAAGAGGACATACTTGTAACTTTGAAAACTGTTGAATGAATTCTTCTTTTGTATAATCCAAAAACCCGGGAATCGCCGGCTATAGCGGGGGAACCCATATGGGATGTATTTTATCGCAGTAGGTAATATTATATATACTGTAAAACATAACAAGCATTTTTGTTCTATTATAATATTTTACAAAAAAATCATTATTTTATACTGTACACACCTATACCTACTATCTATTTTTATTTTTTATTTTTTATAATGTTTGTGTTTTCATCTCGTTTACTGAATAAATTGTATGAATAGAAAGTACTTTACGTGGCTAATAGCTCAAGGGGGATTATATTGAGATATATATCGTTTATATACTGTATGTATCGCGTACCTATGTAAAAAATATATACACCGAAACCCTCATAAATTTAGTTGAAATCTAACCTTATTATGTTCGAGAGACAGTTTAAAGTGGTGCGAAAAAATCGGATTAGCCGACTATTATTATAATAATAATAATAATAATAATAATAATAATAATAGTAATATATATATATATATACGCATCATAATATAGAGGATGAAATTTATTTTTTACGGGTACGATTTATTTGCACTACGCATGGCTATATCGGTGAATATATTGTGAGATCTGATCAGTGCATTTTCTATATACACGTAGGTATAGATAATTTGTTTTTTTTTTCTTTCCATATAAGTAAGTTTTACGTTCGAAAAAAAAAATAATATATAACGACGGTTATACCCAGCTAATGTAAAACACGACGAACCAATTTCCAATAAAAATCGTCGTTCAATTTCTGACCATAAAAAAAAAAAACGAGGAGCAAATCATTTTTCGATTATTATTTTTCGTTTATATTAATAGAACACTATATTTTGCTTTCAAGTCATTAAATTTGTCTAGCATCGAAAATTAAATACACATACCTATAATAGCTTACTATTATTAAGCTAGGTATTATTATCAAGTTTCGTCGGTGTTGAGTTCTTCAGCTTTGCACGACGACAACTATGCAAAAATGTGTACAATAAGAAAATAGTAAATGCTTGTACGTTTTTTATGATATTAGTTCAGAAAATTTTTTCATTTTTGTTACCGAAATATAATTAAAATATTATCATTTATCAGCATTGAGCAGCTAGTCATGCATTAGGCGCAATATTAAATTATGGTAGGTATTAACGCCGAGTTCTATATGCACGGTTTTACGTCACTCGATCTTATCAAGATCTAGGCTGAATAAATAATTTATCATGTGCCAAAAACAATGTGATACGAATAGCATGTATTCAGTAACGTCAGTATTTCTTCAATATAATATATGCATCATATTAAATTATATGCAATAATAAAAACACCACTACTGCTATTAATACAATTATATATCTTATGGTAAAAATGCTTGATTACAAAATTTACAAATAATTATAAAAATTATAAACAATTTCTTCGGATAAAAAATAATGTAAAATGTTTTTGAAAATATAATACGTAATGCTATATTAAGGTACATATTATAGTAAATGAAAAAAAAAATTTTTTAAAAATAAGTACTTAAATTGTTTTTACGTTTATTTTTAATACATTTATCGTATGTTTTTTGAAAAGAAAAAAAATAGGAAGTATTTATAGTAAATGTTTAAGTATAAAAACTAAATTTTACTACCCTCCCCATATTTATTTGACATTGTGATGAAAAAAAATGTGCTGGATATTAAGGACTATATAGTTACAATATTCGCTGCATCAGACAAACCTATACACGCCTGTTTGAACTGAATCACCAATCAAGTCATTTGGCAAAAATATAATAATAATAATAATAAAAAACATAATATTGTTATACCATTATTAGCTTCCTCGCACCACTCAGATTTTAAAAAAAGCCGCATAATAATAAATTATAAATATTTATTTATTTTATTTAATGTTTATTTTTAATGTAGACAAGATTAGTCACATAATATCAAAACTTCTATTGTTAATGCAAATGATTTAAAAAAAAAACTGAGGAGGCCAAATTAGGGCCACTGACTTAGATAGGGAGGTCCTGCCCCCTCAGGTCTCTCTCTTAGCTACGTGCCTGGTATTATTTGTAAAATGTGTTGGAATAAATCTTAATAATAAATTGAATACTCAATTCCACAAAAATATTTACTTTATTTTGGTAAATACGTATTTCAGTAACAAAGTGGTAATTTTCAGTACACAATAACGACTCTCATTCAACAACAATCAGTCGTTATTGTGTACTGAAGATGGTAACTTTGTTACTGAAATACATATTTATCAAAATAAAGTAAATATTTTTGTGGAATTGAGTCTTCAATTTACTCTTAGAAAAATTCACAAGTACTCAAATAATAAAGAATAAATCTTAACTTATATTTTTGTTATAATTACTATTTAGACGGTCATATACAATATATACATATTTTATTGGAATATGTCTTATAGGAAAAACTCAGGTTTTCTAAAAATAAATGATTTAATTAACATAAAAATATTGATTCCTTATATTTTCGATAGAAAACGAAA
Organism: Pemphigus obesinymphae; assembly: GCA_025469235.1. NCBI lineage: Eukaryota > Metazoa > Arthropoda > Insecta > Hemiptera > Aphididae > Pemphigus > Pemphigus obesinymphae. Next base: position 60,867 of record JAIPRL010001421.1, on the reverse strand, counting down.
TGACAATTTAGTAAAAAATAGCGAGTGCAGCAATAAAAAAAAAATACAATGATTTGAAGAGAAAATTCAACAAATAATTATTTTTTAATTGAAATGTTTTTTAATTACATTTTCTGTCGCATATTCATTTTAGAACGTTGAACTCAGTTTTCCTTGTATGCCATTACTTGTGACCTATATAATAATAATTTAATAGAAATATTAAGTTTTTTATTTATTTATTTATTTATTTTTTTTTTTTGTACAGGAAATGTGCAAGTTGAAAAATCGATCAATGTTCACAGACATATTTCATTGAACAAGCCCATTCATGCAGCAAACTTTACCATAATTGACCACGTTGTTGTGTATGTAAAAAATAAGGGCAGAAAATGAAGAATATAATTTAAGAGTCATACGTATACATATATTTTGTTTATAAATTTAAAAGACTCGAGTTATTTTTGAAATTAATATCCACATCGTAAGAAATCGATGGATATATCATATATATAATATACCTATCTATATATTGTGAGTTAGTAATGATATAGGTATGATTTCAATATTTTTAAGGAAGAAAATGAAATATTGGTTTACCTATAACTATTATAAAATATTTTAACAATAATTTAATTGTACGAAAAACATAATTAACTTTATCCTTTGTATTCATCTTACATGTACTGTATACTTCTGGACTGTATAAGGTTTTATTCGAGAGAAAAAAAAATTAATTTTACGATTAACAATAGAATTGGTGTTTTTCTTTCGACAATACTTATTTGAAACGGATACATAATGCGTAAAAATAATATTTTTCACACGATAAATTTTGTTGTGTTTTAATAGTTATGAACATAATGATGGCAGAAAATAATACCTACTCTATTTATAGTCATTTAATGAAATTATGTATTTAACGTATACCTAATACTACTATATATAATGGACATAATATACATTGTACAACATGTAGCGTTTATCATACATATATTTGACAGCTGATCATACGTGATAAATATTTTACATTTGTCATTCGGCTATACACGTTTTATCCATTTAGCGAAAGTGGTCATCATTTATATTTGAACAGTTATAAGCCGATACAATTGTCAAAATATATGTACCCAATGGCTAACTACGTTTCAGCCGAATGTAATAACAATAGTTGTTCAATAGTTCCAATTATACTTAAACGGTTTTCGTTTCTATTAAATTGAAACAATATCTACTATTTTTTATTTTTATTTTATTTTTTTATATATATATAATAATGATTTTAGTGCACCTACATATTAGTTTTTTCAACATTGGAAGGTTCAATGTTATTTTTAAATTATAAGATCATTTTTTTATGAAATATTTTATTGGACGTTTGATATTTTTCCGTCCGAGTGAAAAACGTATTTTATTTGTTTTCTCATAAACATAAAAAATGAGTGTAAAAAAAATTTGGTTTTACTACTTACCATATATAGTTCAATGAGAATAAATAATAATTATTTTGGTATCGGTAATCGCTGCCGTTACACGGCTAGAGTAGCTATAAATATTATACGGTCGATCTCTGCAGACGTAATGATATATAATAAATATTTACAAATAACACTGAAAAAAGCACAGTTTTTAGGAGTTTATATTGGATTTACGTACATTTTTTTCAACGTTTATCGGTTTTAAAATTTCTCCATTTAGCAGTTAGGCATGAAAAAATACAACATACCTACTATAATTTTTACAGGCGGACAAGTGTTCACTCGTTCCATTCCTTAAATGTGTTCATACTCCATGGCATATTCGTTAAAATAAACACATATATTTAATAAATCATTTAAAATATCATAACAGGTTATAAATATAAATCTAAATAAATAAATATATTTCAAAGATGTATTTTATGGTATTGTATTAATATTGATAGGAAGATAAAATAAAGGGCGAGTGTATGGGAAATGGTCAGAATGTTACAGTGGATTGAGTGGAATGACTAGAGATGGGTAAAATATATAATAATTTATTGGTATATAAGAAGTGTAGGTATATTTATAGTGGCTTATATATAATAGACAAACTGAGAGTGAATAAATTGAGATGACGAGGACATGTTTCAAAAAGGGATGTTACAGGGATGTATTAGTAAAAGGAATATATAATATGCCCTTTTATACCTACATTTGGTATATGCCCCTTTAAAATACAAGTCCGAAAACCGTAAAACATATTATGGTGAGACTTTTCCAACGATATCACTTTCAAGAGTAAAGCATAAAAAAATACGTTTTCTTTAGACCATCAAGTTTCTTTTAACAAATAATACAATCGATTAGGATTACCTAAAATATATTCTATCATCGCAGCGATAATATTATTGATTATACTAAAGTATACTATAAAGTGTTTTTTGTAAAATATATACAAATAGTAATTTCGTATACAATATTTTTGTCTTATGCTCAAATATATGCCTTAGTCAAACCGTTTTTACAACACTACATTACAATATGTTGATAGTTTTTAATGATTTTATATATTTTTAAGATATTTATTTTTATTTTTATAAATTATATTAATATTATGGTTGATGATTACACACACAAATTAATTATTTTTTGAATACTTTGAAGTGTTTGAAGTTTGATTTTTCAAATGCATTATAATAGATAAAGGATTGTCCATTTTATCGGCAGCCTCAAATATATTATAATCACTATCTATTCATACATAATAGGTATAGGTAATCGTTTATAGCTGATACTGCAGTGATACACAAATACAGTTGTTAAGTGGGAAAAAAATATATTTATGTACTGCAAAGGAGATTATTGGCAATATAGAAATATTGATTTGGACATAGCCAATAGTTATATAGCCTATGTAGCCAATCGGACAAACTTTATTGACCTACTCCCTGAAAAAATAACGTCACTATACACCACTATAGAGAGGAAATAAATATTAAAAAAATTCCTGAAAAAATCTAGAACTTACCTTATTATAATGTACCAACTAAGTAAGTTTTCTGTTAAAAATTCTTTACCCAAAAGTTCTTATTCAACTGTTATCCGAAGAAAAAAATAAAACATCAAAGTTGTTTTTACAAATTACTGAAAGCGATCAAAAAGTTAAAAAAAAAGTTATAACGTCAATTATAAGTCCAAACGTCAATTAATATATATATACATTTCATGTTTACAACTATTGTTTTCTGATTTATCACAGTTTTCGCCCCATATTCAGTAGTTTACCTATATTTAAGAAAACTACTGGATAAATCGAAAATTGACCTCATTTAAGTGCCTATTACAGTCAATTATTATACCTAGCTAGGTGTATTACTGCCACTCAACTCCTTCTACCTAAACAAAAGTGCAAACAAAATTAACTATACACGATAAAGAAAAATCCAAAACTGTTGATGTTCGTATTTTCACGGCATACCTATACATAATACGCGTCTACCGGTGGTAGAAGTAGAACATAAATCGCCGTGATGCGATCGATAAAACGCAGTAGAAATAAATGTAATAATAGCGATAACGGAAATTTATTGATGTTGATGTTGACGTTGATTTCAACACGATTTCACCATATAATTTCAGCCGTTCAACATTTTATACCATGATTTGTATGTAACTTTATGCGATAAGCCAAAAAAAAAATAAAAAAACATTCCTTTTCATACTTTTATTAGTTTTTCAAAAAAAAAAAAAAAAAAAATTGACGTATTCAAAAAATTTAATTGAGAAATATTAAGGTATGAGAAATATTAAGAGTATAGCTCCGTCACTCTGTTTTCCCCTTTAAATATAAATAATATATTAAATACATACAAACAAAAATAATCGACAAGTCAAATATTTGTGATTAATTTTCGCCAGAGGTTTTTTTTTTTATTAAAAAAGAGTTTTTTTTAACAGTTAAATTTTTCCTCGTATTATTATAATAAATCACATTAATTTCTGAAACGTAATTATTTCACATGCGGCGAATTTGAAAATTCGAATGTATTTAAGTTCATATTTTTCGGACAAATCGCTACATTTTTAACGTACAATTAATTTATCTTATCATAATATTGTACGTATACGAGTCGGTACCTATATATAGCTATACCTATGGGGTAGTTTTAATATCCCCACTATCTCATCTTTATTGTACAAAGTTTCGCCCGTTAAATAAATTAATAGCAATTCGCTATTCCGGGGCACCGGAATCGCACCAGAAATCTGCTAAACTGGATGATTTATAAAAACAAATAATTTACATTCGTGTCGGTGTGTGTATAGGTGCTTTTTTTTCTCCGAGAAATATAGTATTATAGTCGAGCAGCTTCCGGTGGAAATTTTTACCTTGTCCTCGTGTTACATATTTAGTAATAATTCACGGTCTTTGCCCTTTGGAGACTTTTCGGTATTTTATATTTTATTTCCTTTACATACAGATCTTCCTAACAAATACGGCATTTTCAACTGAATACATAAAACATTGGCCCCTGTAGGCATCACCGTTACATTATTCAAAACGACGACGTCGGCTGTGAAACGATTTCGACTACAAAATATAATATAATATTATATGCAACTATTGAACATATTTCAATTTGAAACAATCTTCAAGAAGTCGACTTTCTCATAATGTTATGCACAATAAAAGAATAATGCATTTAATAAATGCGTTTATCATTTTAATTTAAAGTCCAAACTGTCATAAAATACAGTAAAAATAAATTCTAAATATCAAAACATCGAAATTGCAAAGCTATAAAATGTAGAAACCATACTTCCTATATGACTATACGATAAAAAAAAAAAATAGAAAAATTATTATTTTTAAATATTTTATATTTAATTTACATAAAAATGTTGATATTATACAAATCGTTGTAACGACCGCAGTGAACGTTTTGGGTAAATCTATAATTTTCTAATGTAATCATATCGATTTGTACCATATGTATTATATACTCTGATATACACCAAAAACCAATCTAAAGCTTTTGAACCTACAATTTTCTTGAAATATTTGAAATAAAATGAAAAATCCACATAAGACTAAAAGAAAAATAATTACTTAAAAAGTCTAAAATACGTAAACAAAAGTCTAGATAATAAAAGTTTCGACATTTCTGATAGAAGTTATCAAAAAATATATTATATACAAATATGTCTACATATATCTACATATAATATATATATAGCCCGAGTAGATCGATATATTTTAATAGTTTCAATAATTGTTTCATAAATTCATTATATCAATTAAACGTTTCTGTTAATAATATCAAATACTAAAACAAATTTCAAATAAATTTAATAAAGGAAAAAAGAAATCTAAATGTCAATAAATAACATAAAAACAAATGCTTGAAATCAACTATTTCCTTTATTGTAATTACACAATACTCGTATATCTACAGCAGGCCCTGACTAAATAATTTAAGTTTAATTTTCAGTAGTTAACTGTAGTGAATACGAATATCGTAACATATATAAATTAATATAAATATTTGAATTATTATTTATTAATAAAAAAATTACTTCAAACGTGGGCCAAAACACATAAAAATGTGTATATTAAATATACGGTTTATAATTAATTATTTTCGACAAATATTTAATTATAAAATATATTATTTAATCCATTAGAATTTCCAAAAAAAAAACTTTTTAAATGCATACAAAAACGATTATGACAAAACAATATTTCAAGCATATACTTTTTTTTTTTTTAATAATCGAGACATTATGACAAATTCCAATGTGACATATTTATGTATGTATTTATGTATATAAACGTACTATTGGGATTTTAAAACTGTAAAAACAAATATTTTTTAATGTACTATAATATACAATAGTATCTACATCTGTAATACTATTTATTAATCATAAAATGTTTGTAATTTATATACCTAGCACATAGTAATAAAATTTAACAACAATTCCAAATTTTCAAGTATTTTATGTATACATTTATAAATATAGAATTGTTTTGTTGGATGATGTACTCAAATACCTATACATTTTTTTGGGTAAAATTTATATATTCTTCAAATTTTGTTTGTAAAAGATAGGTACTAATGTAATATTATTTTTTATTTTATTCTGTAGTAGTTTTTTGTAGGCATAAATCTAATATAATAATATGATTGAATAATATAAGGATACATATTAAATTCTATCTGCACAGAGTAATTAATACGAAGTGATAAGTGGGATTAGTGCACATATAGGTGAACTTTTATAGTGATATTATAATTTTTTTCATCAAAAACATGGTATATTTCATTAGAACTATAGGATATGATAATAGGCTATTGAATTTTAGATTCTAATTGAAGCAAGAAATGTATTGGTTTTAACAAATGTGCATGTGTTTTTTATGAAATTTTTTAAGTATACATTTTTCGGGTAAAAGAAATTGAGTAGGAATTTTGGAATGAAGATCTCTTTTGACGGAAAATTTGACTAAGTAGGTTCTTTAAGGCAGAGAGTTTATACGATTTTAAAACCGATTGAAAAATCATTTTAAAACCGAATAAATCTATACCGATTTTAAGTCCGAAAACGCAAACCCGAAAAAAATTAAACCAATTTCAATGCCAAAAACAGAAATTTTTAAAATCTTATTTTTTATCATTTATATTCTTATCATATAATATTATTACCTATTTTATTTTGGTGTATCTATAGCATTCTAGCTATCTAGGTATTGTATAGAATATTAGTTTAATACTTATCAGTTATAAGTTATACTTATAACTTTTAATAGTTATATACTTATATCTTAAAATGAAATTTTTCATTGAAAATTGTTTGCGTTGACATCCTCTTAACTACCAATCCACCCACTAAAAATACAGGATTGATCAAATTTATGTATATCTGCACACATTTTTTAATTTTAAATTTAATTTAATTTTTTTAGTGTTTCAGTCTATCGAAAAAAGTAACATTATTACAAATTGTAGTAAAAAAATATTAATGTTTATTATTTAGTAGTTATTTAGAATGTATTGTAGTAAACCTATATTTAATAATAATAATTATGTATGAATACATACATTGCCTACCTCATAATATAACTACCTAATACATAATATATATATATATATATATCCGAGAGTTAACAACATTTTAAATATTAAATGAAAATCATCAATATTATATTAATCTTTGTATTTTTTTAAACATAATATATAACAATAGTGTTTAAACAAAGTTCTTAAATAATAAGAGCACATATTATTTAAAAATACAACTACTACGTATTTCAAACATAATATAAAATGTTAGTTTCAATACGATAAAAAAATGTTTACATATTTTATTTTAAGTTTTTTTTTATTTTGGATGTTTACATATTAATTAAGATTCAATTTATATTCAAAACACGAAACCATGTTCTAAATAGCGATCTCATACACTATAAAAACGGTTGATACTTGATATTAATTGTTGTATAGTAAAATTAGTTGTACCTACGTCCTAGTGTCCTACAAAACGACCATAAAAATGTCAATTTATAGTAATTTTTAAAAAAGTATTATTCAATAAGTTAAATGTATATTAAATTATAGTTAATTAATATAATATACCTAATATATACGATAGAAAATACATGTTACACTACTGTACTCGTCATTTGTATCGTAAATTTAAAAAATGTACAACATTTCGTTAAAATTGAAAAAGAATTGAAAATTATAAAAAAAATTACTTAATTTGATTTTAACTCAGGTTTCACAAAAATTCACATAAAAAAATATACCTATATATATATTTATATATATATAAAATATTATATGTTTAAGTATAATATATTAACAATATATTGTACCACGTTTTAATGGTGCATTTAGGAAAAGTTAGAAAATGTAGTCAATTTGCAAGTTATAGTTATAGACTATATAGTAATGAATTCGAGAATACTCGGTTGTTTTACACTTATTTATATCTACTTTGGCCCCACAAACGTATAATATAACAATAATTTAAATCGATAAAATTGTTAATAACCGTTTGTGTCTTGATTTTCGTATATTAACTAAAACGACTTTTCCGTATTAGGCTGTCTCAAACGATTGTTATTTTTATTTAAGTATATGTTTTTCATAAATCCATAATAATATAATAAATGTTACAAATTTATTTGTTTATTTATTTTTCATAATTAGACATGATATAGATTCTATGAGTATATTCAGTGTTCTGCAGCATTTTAAAATGGCTTAGCAATTTTTACGTACCTAGTCGGTGTTTAAAATAAATATTAGTATTTATGTTAGTTGGTTTTTTTTTTTTTACCCGAAAAACACCGTAGACGATCCTTTATAGAATAACGATAATATTGTAATATAACGTCATCTAAGTAGCGGTCTTGAGTTAAGTCACTACAGCTGTAAATACTTATATAAACGCCAATGCGTGGGAAAACTGAAAAATCTTTATAGAGTTGTTTGTTGTAAAAAGCCTATATACTCAGAATTTAGTATTTTCAAAATATTATCGATTTTATAATACTTATATTGTACCTAATAAATAATAATAAGAGTTCCGAACAGGAATCGACCAAAATAGTCGTAATTCATTTAAATAACGTAATATGCAAGAGACAATATTATACACATTATATTCATTATTCAGACTATAAAATCTACGAGTGTATTATTGATGTTAATATATAGGTAGGTATAAATAAATATTAATATAATTATGAAATCCATTATCGTTATACAACAAGTTATATTATTATTGCAGAGTAAATATTCGTTTTCAAAAAAAAAATGTTTTTTTTTAATACAAATGCATAGGTATTATATTATATGATATATATTTTGTTAATGTTTGGAAAAGAAAATACTAAAAATCGTAGATCAGCTGTTTAATTGACCCAGGTATAAAATTACTTAAAACTGATCAAGTAAGTGTTTCAAAATAGAAACCGTCTAAATAGTTTATGATCTGAAGACGATATTAACTCCAAAAACCAAGAAAAACCATACTGACCAAATTATCACAATTTATATTAATTAGTTACGTGAACAGTATCTAAATAAAATATAATATTACGTGCTTTTTACTATAGCAGAGAAAATTTTTAAAATATTAATATTTTTTCACGAATAAATTATTATAATTTATATCGAATATCGTACTAGTTAAAAATACTTTAAATATAACATATTATGTAATGGTTTTTTGAAAAAAACGTATACAATAATCATCGTAATAATAATTTTATAATTTAATAAGTACCCGTACTTCTACAAATACCCACTCAATGACCACACGCTATCAGAGTTACATAATCTGAATAGTGCATTCAGATCTATGCATAATCTTCTTTCATTACGTCGATGCTCATTACAAATAACATAATATTATATAATAACGTACATATAATATATAACTAACATTAATTAGTGTCAATATAGAGTGAAAAAGTAATAACAATTATTATAACATTTCGTTTTCACAACATAAATGAAACGTGTCTATAACACATTTACATAATGTTAAATATAAATGGTAATTTAAAATTAAATTCTGTATAAAACAACTTTAGATAATATATACACGACGAAATAGATATAGGTGTGTCGGCAACAATACGAATTTTAGTCCAATATGCGCATCCTCACTTTTTCCCATATATTAAGCGGTTATCCGCTTTTCATTCGATTCTGTGTCGACAGCTTGGAAATGTATGTTTGATTTATGTAACCAATGAGAGGCGGAAAACTTAATACGTGGTAAAAAGTGGAGATACCTCATAGAGATTTGCTTATCACAATGTTGCTGACATACCTATATCTATTTTGTCATTGGTATATACTACCTAATACCTATATATATATTGATTATTATTATATATTTGAATATATATTCTGAAAACTATTGTGCGTTTAAAATACGGTCGTTCAGTCCATGAAACATTGGACGTAGGACGGCGACAGGGTAGGAATGTGTAGACAATTTTTAAATGTCATAGAGCCATCGGGGGTGACTTGCAAATTTTTGTAAATTAATGGGAAAATTTGACACTAATTTTGACTTTCTAGAGTAACACGGTAGAGCAGAAAAATTACCTAGTGATATCAACTTGTTTGGCTCGGTACTCGTGGAGTGCTTAAGTTTTTTGACGGACAGAGTTACGCCAGGGAATATGGACTGTTGATCCATACTATATACAATAGATTATAATTTTTTTTTTTTTTTTTTATGGTTGTCGTCGGCTATTCTCCTCCCCCGGAACCGTCCCTCGACGTTACTTTAGTGGAGGGCCAATACTCATATACTCATTGTGACGATCCGAAGGAAGCCGCTATCATTTATTGAATAAATAATATGTACACAGTAAGTGGTGAGCTCCATCCCCTCAAAATTTCAGCATATAACGAAATTCAGCAACTGTAGTAATCGAATTCGTATTACGTTCGCTATCCATTTCTTATAAACCTCTCCTCCACTTGTCGTTGATCTTTCTCCATTTCTTTTGCAGCCATAATGCATTAGGTTATGCTGATGAATTAAGTTTGATGAACTGTGGCCCGATTGAATAGCCTAATTCTCATACCCTCATCTTCTGGAAGTAGATCCAAATGGGGCCCACACTCCAGTAAATCTTCAGCGTCCTCTGCACAGGGCGCGTTATTTATTGCCAACTATTTTCGTTCCGACGTGGACAAATGTATGTTTTGTATATAATTGTATGTTCTACCGTGTTTCCGAGCTCTGGGCAGTAGACACACTTTGGGTCCAGCACCCTGTTCCTCACGAAAAAGTTATTCCTGAAAACAATACCGTGTTTTTGTGCCGGATGTTAAGATATTGATATCTGGTTAATGTGTGGAATTTATCTTCGAATGTTTGATAACAGTTTCTTATTCCATGATGCTTTTGTTGTATTGCCAACTTGCCAGAATATCTCTATAGTGGATTCTCTCGCAATCTTTATTGACTCTTTAATGGTTAGCATCGGAGTTAGCATTATTTCGATATTCTTTCTGTCCCGTGCTAGTCGATCTACAGGTGGTGTACCTATCAGCAGGATGGACACCATGTCCAAGACCGAACTATAGCACCTGGTCGCACGTATAGCTATCATTGTCTGAACCTTGTTCAAAGCACGCCATACATTTTTAATCCACCTACACGGAAACTTCGTATAACATTTTGCTGTGAATCATGGCTAAGGACAACAGGACTCGATTCCGCTTAGACAGGCCTCCTATATAATATATTCGGCATTAATCCTGATAACGCTCCAGTTGTTTTCATCGCACTCTGCGTCACCTTAATCGTATGCTGTACGAGTCTTTTGTTAAGTTGTACACCTAAGTATCTAATCGATTGCGTGATTAGAATACGTGTTTCCATTATACTGATTTCTGGGAGGCGGTATGTCGTTTACAAACAAATATTATATAATTTCCTCTATTATTTCGGCAATAAAATTAGTATTTTATTAACACGTCATCAATGTGTGTGTGTGTGTGTGTGTGTGTGTTTAACATGGAGTAAAAATAATATATTATATATGTTTAATATACGCGTAATACAGACAATACCTAATTGTTGTAGACAAAAAACAGCGTAAAACAAAGAACGTTCTCTGCGGGTTCACGTCCGATTTCCCTGGCTTTTGTCGCCCGCCCTTTCTTGTGCGTAAATACTAAAGATCATATTGTCATTCAGCGACCCCGTGACCGGAAATCTTATTCTCTCTCATATTATGTGTTTACGCGTATATAAAATCTTGTGTGATTAACCCAAGTCCAAACAATATTATGAATAAGTAGGAGTGTATGCACATTATTAGGTATATATAAAACAGTATATATGATTTTTACAGACCGTGTAAAATAATATGAAAATTAAGCCGTTAAAACTAAAAAAAAAAAAATTAAAATTATAAATAGATATGTTCTAAATTTTAATGGTTTTATAATAGGTATATTATAATTCACATTTATTAATTTATACTTAATACTCATTAACAGTGTTAAGGATCAAAGCATAAGGCTTCTCGATTCAATAAAATAAAATGCAGAAGATTTTTTTAAAACCCCACTAGCTATCATTATATTTCTAACTGGGAATGGGCAATACCATTATTCGATTCCCCGATACCCTCCACACTCGAGCTTGGGATTGAGTATTGCAATTGAGTAATTTTTTGTGTATCAATTTTTATTGTTTTTGAGTATATGTACCCAATTATATATTGTCCCACTAAATAAAAAGGTCTGTATATTTTAAGAAAATTAACTCTTCATTTTTCTTATCAGTTTTATCAGTTAGTTTGATATTTTTTATATTTTCCATCTGTATTTAAACTTTATTTTATTTTAAGATTAGACAATTAGACAAAGTTAAAACTAGTAATGTAAAGTCGAATTAAATTAAATCTTTTAAATCAATAAGACATTTAATGATATCCATGGTTCAAGAATTGCTTTTATCCTAGACTCTGAAATTGTATATCATTATATTATGTTTAATACAAATATATTGGTTAGGTACCTATTAATAATACTATACCTAGTAATTTTCTAATTAGCCTGCTAAAACCGTATAGGATATCATCATATTAATTAAAAATATTTAGTTATATTTAGAGCAAAAGAAAACGAAAAAGCTTTATTTAGCTTCTTAGTATGAACGTGTGTGTCTACACAGTGGTCGTTATATTATAACCCTAATTTCAGCTCTAGTAATAAAGTTCATGTGCAAACACCGTACTCTTGTATGTATATAATATAATATAATTTGTGTTACACACGTTCTAATGCGATTCCTTGAATTATTACTTTTTGAGGAATAAAACGAAAGCATTGCACATTTTTTTTTTTTTTTTTTTGCAAACTATATAAGTACCCATCATCAGTATTATTATTTTCTCGAAATCGTGTGTTTTATTTTAATAAATACATTTTAAGAGAAAAAACATCTATATATATTTCGCATATATTTCCCGTAGATTTAATACGCACATTTTATGTATTTTTTTTTTTTTTTTATCTATATTGTCAGTTATATGACGTATCATAATATTGGTAAATAGTAAATATATCAATATTTAGGGCGATATACTATAAATTCTTTATGTTTGAATCATCAATAATATATAAGTTTCTATAATACCTATACAGGACAATACGAACCATATGTCTCACTGTACCGCAGTGTCTGGCTAATGCATTTAAGATGCATTGAAATTAATTACATATATATATACGGTATATTATATGGTATATTACAGAATAAGATAAAATTGAAAACGAGAAACAAACTTTAGGTGTACGTAAAAAAAAAAAAAAAAAATAGAGCGCTTGCAGGTGCCTCCCTGGTATACATATTATTATTATTATTTTTCTTCTTTCAGTATAGGTCGTAAGTATCTACTTATATATATATATATATATACTCGGTATATTAATAATTATATTATTTTACTGATAGGATTCTGCTGTCGGGAGATGTTAGCAGCGGGGGTGGAGGCGGAACCTTTGGGATTTATGAATATAACGCACGCACGCCGTCCATACACATATACACGGTTGATAGGGCCGATGATAATAAAAAACAACGATAATATGCTCCGTCTACTTAGTTTTTTATTTGTATTTTTTTTTTACACACACACATATATATATATATTTTTTTTTAATTGGACTATCCTGACGACCGACCGCCGCAGCCACCGCAGCGTGATCGCGTGATCGGGAAAACGCATATAATATATTATATCATAATAATATAATATACGTATAATATTATATTGTGCGATTATTATTACCGGACGTGTCATATATTGAGTCGATTACCTTGGTATATAAATATACATATTATAATACGTATGTAGGTATCTGCGGTATACACGTGTATATGCAAATGTCGTGTGCGGAATTCCTTTTTATTTTTTGCCCGCCACGAAAAAATACAGTCAATTTTTATTATTTATTTTATTTTTTTTTTTTACTTACCTACCAGCCCTCTTCGGCCCTCATAGAAATACCGATGTGACTTGAGTTATTATGTAGATTATGATGATTATATAATAATGTTTATCATGATCTATAATAATATATTATATATATATATATATATGGAATGTATGCATATACTGCACACTGCGGTGCGTATAATGGGATATCTCACTGTTTCACGGCCTGCGGTTATCCGAAAACCGTTATATATTTTCGACGAGACGTACACGGAATTATGATTAGCAGTAGTGTATTACGGCGAAACGGGTTAAAAGGCGTACAATAATTTTCAGTATTTTATGCGGAAAACCGACACTTGTAAGTTCATTCGCTTAAAAAAGATAACAATAACACTTTATATTATCATATATAGTAGTAGTATACCTATGGCACTGGGTGGGAGTCACCATTAGAAGTCCTACACTGTACTCGCGTCTACGGGACTTCCACACGTACTTCAGGCATTTACCCAACGTCCAATCTAATGACGTCCGTTAGACTGTATGAAGTTTACGTCAATTTTAGCGTTAATCAACGTATTTTTGACCGCGCTGTTAGTGTAATAAAAACGCAAATGTAATCTCAAAACCGGAAAAATGCAGACAGGAATAATAATATTTTTATACCATTTAAATATGTAATTTTTTTCGTCAATTTGATGAATCTATTATTATCATATAGATAACGGGTTTTATAACTATTTCATATAGATATACCGAAGTACTAGTTCGCGCGGTTAAGCTGGTGAAGATTGCCTGCTTTAGGATAGAGCACGAATTTTACACCCGTCTGCATGTGTAAGCATATATGCATTATACATGCATTGTTATGAGGCGCTTTATAGAATGAACGAAATCAGCCGACACGTGTAATTGGACATTTCAGTCGAGGAGACACTGTGACATCATAACGGAAGCCATTCAGAAACTGGATGTCAGTGCTTGGGCTAGTGGATGTCAGTGCTCGAATTCGCTGAAGTGACATCGGCTGAGGAAACGGCAGAACGCAACCGACAACTACAGGAAGAAGCAGCGTGTCAACGTCCGGGAAGGATATGTAAGGCAAAGAAGAAATAGACAGAGATAAAAACTATGATGCAATTACATTTCTAATTGATATAAGCCGAAGGCATACCAAAGATGCAAAAAGTTACTGCCACTCGTGTCGTGTAACAGTAATAAACCGTGTAGGTATAAGGTAATTTAATTCAATACGTGATTGAATAATTGATATCGGAGACTCGATGAACTACCTGAACAGGTATCGCTGGGTCTTTGGCAAAATCAGAACAGTTAGAGTAGGAATTTCCCACGTGTGGAACTATATATACTTACATTGTTATTTCATCTAGGAAGTTAAATCGTATTTTTATACATAAAAAAGAAAAATTTAATTTTAATTTAATCAATCTAAAGGGAACATTTTAAAATCATTTTTTAAACTTCAATTAAATGTAGATCATGCGTTTTTCTATACGTGTACGAATTGAAGGTACTAATATTATTAAATATTCAAAAATGTAATTTTTTTTTCAAAAATAATATTCCTCACATTTTACTTAATCTCCATATTTCCTTCAATATTAATATTTTATCTTATATTGCGATTGTAAAAAAATTATTTAAACTAAATAATAATATACTGAAAACAATTGAAAAATGTTAAGAGCACATAAATTCTTTAATGATCTTAATTAAATATCAAATTACAATTTTCTCGATTATGGATAATCGAATTTTGTATTCGAGAATCCAATACTAGGGGGAAAAGTGCAAATGTTATATATTCCTGTAGCTTTAATTATCATAATTTATTTCACTCCTAAAAGAATTGTTCGATGTTTTTTTTTTTATTATAGAGGTAAACTTTAATAATCCCTAACAGAAAATCCGAAAATTCAAACATCTTTTAAGTTTTTCATAAAAAAAAAATGTAGTTTTTTACTTCTATATATCTATATTAGTTTTATACTATTTTTAATTTTTAAAATTACTTATTTGCGTCTGTATCATATTTAACATCTAAAAACTGTAATTACAAAAAATTCATCATTATTTTTCAAAATTAAATTAATGTTTAGTTAATGTATTTCTGCATGAATTGTTTCAAATTAAAAAGTATCGTATTCGTATAAATTGAGAGATATTTTAATACTGGAAAATTAAAAACGACTTTTCAAATAAATATGCAAATAACAAATTTTACAATGCTAATAATACGGTAAATAACCTATTAGGAAAAATTTAAATGTGTTTTATTTAAAACATCAGTCGTCTTTGAAAATTTAAACATAAAATACATACTTTATTATTTTAATGATTGTTTGCAATGTTATGTGTTTACCAAATTTTTTTTTGCTAAAATATTATATTTTTATCTCAGTAAATACTCAATTAAATGGACCGATTAAATTTATCGTTGTATCGTTGAGTAGTTTTTAATAAACTTGTAATATATATATATATTACATAATAATACATTAAAAATATTATTAAGAGTGAACAGAAACTTTGATGAACAAATTCCTATTATTGATAAATTTAACTTGGGTACCAATTATTATATTATTATTTTATATACAATTTTGAACTTGCTTTTATTTTGTTGGTTATTTCAGTGTTATATCTATATTTAAAATACTTATTAATTATACTTAATATTATTAAGTATTATTTATAATACCTACCACACTTGTAAAAAATACTTCAAAAAAAGTATTTAAATACTTATACTTTTATTTTCATATAAGAGTAATAAAAATACTTTTAAGTTACTTATAATAAAAGTATTATATATGAATAGGTACTTAAAATGTATTTTAATATAAATACAAGTATTTTTAAGACTTTTAGTCTATTCTAACAGTGTTTTTAATCAAAAAGTGCATATTGTATTTAGGGGTGGAGGGATGCGATGGTTCTGAGAATGAAACATTTGGAGGCAGTCCAAAGTGTGTGATTAAAATTTTAAAGAGCAAACCATTGAGGTCATCGATAGTTTTTTAGGGGCTTCAAAAATATTATCACTGAGGCAGAAAAATTATAAATACATTTGATTTTGTTAATGTAAACCTATATATAGTTATACTCTCTATAGGTAGGAATCAAATAGAAGTTTTTTTTTAAGCAAGTTTGTTCTTGTTAGCATAAACATTTTCAGATTATAAGTTTTTTATTCTCTTTCTGGTATTTAATGCGCAATATATAAATACCAATATAAATATTGAAAAATTAAAATAATGTGTCTCCGCCGAAATCGATTATTCTGAAAATAATGGTGCTAAAAACCCTACATTTTCACATTCTAATTAATTTATTAGAATAGCATTTTTAATTGAATTTTATTAAAATTTGTTTATAAATAATTTTATTTGATAGTTATAATTATATATAATATAATATTATACAAAAAAAAAATACAGATACTCGTACTTTTTTATGCAATATCGTAGAGCCAAAGAGAAATATAAATTATGATTACTTACCTCACATTATATGGCCTATATTGATGTAAAGTAAAATATTATAATATAATAGTTATTTATAATAGTTTATTATAATATAACTATTATATACATATTTTTATTTTATTGATTTTATTTTTTGTATTTAAATGTTGTGTTATATACTTTTAAAAAATATTAAAAACACTTTTAAAAAAAGTATTTTGGAGTATTACAAAAATAGGTACTTTAAAGTATTTAGACCCCGAATAGTTGGGAGAGAAGATGAGGAAGCGAAAAAGAAAAAATACTTAAATTTGAATGTTTTACAAGACTGGCACAAAACTGCTTATTATTTAGTTTCAAAAAATTTCGAATATTTGGTAATCACTAGACTTATTCAAAATGTATAAATAAAAGTATTAGTTAAATTTTTTTAAAATTCTCTACCGACAATAAATTACCATATTAAAATATATGATTTTCTAAATTTATAAAGTTTTGTTATATTCTTGAACATGATAATGATTTTTGTTTTTAATAAAATATTTTTATTTTAAACCTCTTATGGGAATATATTTTCATTATTGAGGTACAGATACCTTACTTTTTCTGCCCACATCGTTTTCATACAGTTATAACCTATACCTATATGACATTCTTTGCTGTCACATCAAACACCACTCCTGTTATTTTTTATATCTTTTACATGATTATTATAGGACTCATTTTCATTGTTTCAATTATGTTTCTTTATTACACAATAAAATCATGTATAAATATAAACCGCAAATATTTCCTTTAAGTTGAACGATATATACGAGGTAGATGTTAAATCTGAACACCATATGTAAAGATAAAATAATTGAAAAAATCTTGATCATTCTATTAATTTTCAGTTCATTACCTACATGTATATTATAAATTATATTTATGTATTTCACGAGTTTGCAGACGTATAAATAATAATGTTTTTCAAACAACTAACAATAGCAGCTTGAGAGATTAGTGAAATTCTTTGCATATATAATGTTAATTTTCAATGAAAGCTAAAATACTTAATAAGTCATTTTTTATGAACATTAATTTAGCTAATTTAGCAGTTATTTTTCGTGGCAGTTTGACAATTTATATAGATAGATTTAAAAAAAAAAAATCTTAATCCAAATTGAAATCCTAATCAAGAATAGTAATCGGTTATATTCAAGTCACTGTGAATTATAATTATCAATTTTAATCTTGAAAATGTACTTTATTGTTTCCTTTCAAGAGTTTATAAATTGGCAAACACTTAACGACGAGGTCTGTGAGTGTAGTTCGACATTGGTTTTAATTTTGTTTTGTTTGCAACTTACAGCAGTAGGATCTGTATATTGTATTTTCAATATATTGATTTTTCCTTATCGACAAATTGTACGGTGAGAGTTTATTTTCCTCTATTCATTTTTAACACGTCAACCAAATAAACCAGCTCTCTATATTGACATACGTTTGAACTATATTTAATTGGATTTATTTTTATTAATTTAGATACTATTATACGTTTAGTACGAATAATAGGATTTTTTTCCATAAAAAACGTTCTAAATAGTTTCCTTATATTCATATCTGCAGTGCACGTATTTATAGAAAATAAATTAGAGGAGGGTTGTGACGATGAGTATTAAATATATAATTGATTTTCAGCCTCAACTATATAGTCTTTGAACATTCTTAAACCCTTACTTTTTTCTTAATAAAGCTCGAGAAAGTAATTTTAAATAAACATAATTGTACTGTACCTACAATCCCTAAATATTGTAAATAAATATTTGAAAATATAAACATAAATTTCTGGCTGATTATTTTCAATAACCTATATATCACTATAATTTTCGGTATTATCGGTGCAGTTAAATAGAAAATAGTAAAAATTCACGATTCAGAAGTTACATTTCTTATAAGTGTGTAATTAAAAACGAAATACCTATACAATTTGTTTTTATATGTTTTAATTTTTGATTTTTTAAATTATTTTTCATTTTTTTTTTTACCGGAATTAACTTTTTGGGTATAATAAGTCAAATAGGAGTTTAGAGTAAATATCTATTTTGTTACCATGAAGTTCATTCTAGATGAAACATCTTAGTAGTCTTTTTTTTTTGTGTAAGGGATAATTAAGTTTTGTAACGGTCTTTTGTTTTTATAAATTGAAAAATAAGAAATAAAGTTGCCATGATTTCTATAATATAAGTATATGTATGTTACTGATGTAACACTTAATGTACCTAAAATATAGGCCCTATAAATAGGAAAGTCATATAATTTTCATTTTTATTTTTACAGTAATAATTATAATATATATACATAATATAACACCGAGGTCTAAAAAAAAAATGTTTTTTATTCCAATAAAATGTGTATTTTATACACCATCTACCTACTTGTCGTTGTTTTATACATAAATTTACTAAAATTTGGAGGAGATGGTAATTAAATTTCACTTTTAAGCACATCTATGATGAATCAATGATATTGCGTTAATTGTCAATTGTTGTTATCATTATAATTTATGTTTATCAATGCATTTTGTTAATCGGGCGAAACACGTTATAAATTCAATGTACAGGTGGTTAATCGAATTTTTTTTCAATATAAAGAATACAAATGTAAAACGATTAATGGTATAATATGGTCATAAGATATTAAAATATGAGTTAGAATATGAATTATATTTGAACATTATTAATTGAATTGTATTTTTACTTCCTATCGATTTCTACCCGTAAATGTGTAAAATTATATTTTTAGCATATTGCAAACCATACAAGGTCACGATGTCATTCAGTAGTCAAATTAATTTATTATACTATATAACACATTATATTCCAAATTACAAATGTACATTTTAAACATTTTCATTTAGTCCTTTCACTGTTCCTATTATATTTTATCTTTTTTTAAATAAAATAATATGCGATATCCAGCTATAACTATTATTATAACTTATATGAAATATACGTTATAATAGGACTATTATATAATCATGAAAAGTTTACATTTTTGTATAGTCTTCCAATATTATGCCTACTACTCGTATCATTTTGAATTCTACTATTTTTCTACTTATTAATTTCATCTATACATATTATAGTTTATTTGAATATTTATCACATTTATCGTAGGTACCTGCACTTTTCTTTTATAGCTATCGAAATTAACAACTGATTTTTTAGTAGTCCATAAAATCGGAAGTTTGATTATTTATTTATTTTTAATCATTGTGTTTCTACGCTAAAATTCGATAAATATTAACTAGTATAGTATTTATGTATAGTTTTTCATGCACTACGAATTTCATTGTCGCTATAAATTATCGTATTTAGGAGGCGAACAAAACCCATTTACGTTTTTAGGTCATCACAACCCTCGGCTGTCCAGGGTCTTCTAAAACATATGTACCATATTTACGTACTTACATGCGGAGTAGTTTATTTTAAACAAAAATCGACCTTCGGTTCAATTGTACTTTTGACGTCACTTCTATTATATGTGGGCACAATGGTTTTTAACCTGATGACGCGGTTCACCTCATGCGGAAATAATCGTATATCTATTAGATATACAATTTTTTCTCGTTTATTAATTTAGATTTTAGATCTTGTGAATTAATGTTCATTATTATTGATGGCAATTCAACGATTGATAAAAGAATATATTCAATTATTAAATTGTTAAAAATTACACCTATACAATTGATAGGTACATAATTATTATAATTAATATCTTCTCGTTATATTTATACTGTATATTGTAAGATGTATTGATTTAAAATTTACCTACTCGTAAGATCTAGTTAAAAAATTAAAACTAAATTAGTTGAAAAAAAATGTAATTTCATTTCATTTAAAAAATATTAATAGTTATTATGTTTTTTTAATATAACTTTAAGGCGATTTGAGCACTACCCCGCATATATTTTGTGGTTATTAAACCAATAAATGGAATATTAGTTTACGTATACTTTCCGATGTCCGATTGTGGTTTTGAATGTGTATGTATGAATAATGCCTTTTTTCTAGGTTATGTAGGAAAAATATATTTTAGAAATGTTTTAAATAAAATTAAATGTAAAACAGATTCGATTCAACTTAAAAGTATAGAATTGATATTGAATATTAAATACATATAATAATATATATATAATATTTGTTATAAGTACAATATTTTATTTACCTGTTATTTAAAATATAAGTAAAATAAATATAGTTAGTAGAATAGTATGTGCGAAGAAAGCATTTCAGAATAAAAAAAAAAAAACCATTTACTAGCAGAATGCCACTAGATATAAGAAACACATTTTTGAAGGTGTATGTGCAGTGGAGTGTGGCTTTGTATGGCTTTGTAGACAATATGGTTACAACAAAAATAATTAAATTAGTTGCTTATGAAATGTGGTAATAGTGAAAAAAAGCTAAATATACAAGGGATTTAGAAGATATTTAAAGTGAAAAAGAAAACCAAGTAGAGAGTATATAAACCATTATTTATGAACGATATTGGTAAAGAAAAATATTAGGATCTGAATATTTTAAGCCACAATAGGCTTGCAGAAATGCAGAACATCAATGGAATAATTAACAACTAAAAGAAAAAGGAAAACTGATAATTAAAAAATTATAAAATTCGTTCTAAAAGCAATTTATTACTGATACTTATTGGTAATACTCTTATGCTATAGTGTGATTTTTTATTATTTTTTTATATATCAATATTACGGCATTTTGTCAGAATTCAGCTTCAGCTCTACTCTAATCAGATCAATATACCAGCACTTGGAATAAAATAGTTAAAAGGCACTAGTTTAAATGAACATTTCAGATGCGTGAAGGAAGCGAAAAAAAAGATCAATTTTTATTTCACTCAATTTATTTTTAATTTAGTTAATATTTTTTAACAAACTTGAACTTAATTTTCATACCTAGTTAATTTCATTTAAAAAGTTCAATTAAATTTAATAATATTAACAAATATTATTGTTATATTATATTATTATAATTATGATTTTTTTCCATATAATTTTTACAAAAATATTTAACTTAAATTGATAAAAAATTATTTAAATTAAGTGAATTCAATGATTATAATATATAATATAGTCAAATCAAAAAATATTTCGAGCTAATTCACGAATTCATATTTTAAATTATCTGTATGAAGTCTTCAATAGTTCATATAGAAGATGAAAAATTCTTTATCAGAAACCAAATTATACATTAAATTGTACCTATCTGCTGTGAAATTAAGATGCTACACTAACAAATTTTCCTAGCAAAATGGTAGATACTTTTGTAATTCAAATGCTACCTACTAAGTCTGTATTAAACATTGAGACATAAATTATATACCGTTTAAAAGATTAAAAAGTTTTTGATTTTTTGTTGCAATTAAATGATTAAAACTATGTTTTATTTGTATATTTCATATAAATGAATATTTACCAAATACGCCTTTTTTATGCTATAGATATGTTTAATTTGTTAATTCGATTTTTAAAAATTAGATTCCAGCAAAACATATTTTAACTTTTAAATTCTCAATTTTCAAATGATGGTATAATTTTGTTTCTATATAATTACACGGAATTTATATTGCGTTATCATGTATTTTAATAAATATCGCGATAACACAATAATAGAAAATGGTATTGATACAGGTCTGTTTTTAAATTACCTAAATGTATTTAATTAATCAATTTACTTTATTTGATTTCAATTTTTCTTGAAATTTTATAAAAATGACCTATACAACACCACTTATAAATTATTTGTATGGCAGTGTCCTCTTAATTGAAAAGTGGTTACGAAATCGATTTTCCAATATTTAATCCGTGCAGCATCGTTCTCAATTTGATAATCAATTTCTTGATATAACATTATTATTATTATTAAAATGATAAATTTATAAGAAATATAAGAATTACGTATAGGTATGTACCTGACCGTATATATGTATGGTCATAAAATATTTATTATGTTCAATACCTTTTGTCATGACAACAAATTTCAACGCAAATGCAGTGGAAAGATGGATGGAAAACCAGTTTTGTTCACTTTATATAATATTATATTATTATATATTGTGCATTGTCATATTTGCATTATGCATTGCATTTGGCGTGATTAAGTTTATTTTAATGTGGTCATATTTTATATATTAAAGATGAAATTCAACAAACGAAATATTTCCATTAATTTAATTTCTGGTTTACGGTACCTATCCAATATGCGTACCAGTGGCGCAACTACGGGGGGTGCTAGGGGGTGCTGAAACACCCCCAATCTTATTTTAAGCACCCTCAAGTTCCATGTCATTCTAATTTCAAATATCAGCTATAATTTTACCAATGTAATTTTATTTTTAAGATTTTACTATCAGTTATTTTTTTTCAGCACGTCACAACAGCGCTTTACTAATTTAAGTGTAATAAATATTGAGAGAGACTTAGCTAATGACATTGTTCCGGACGAAATCTTGAACACATTTGCTAATACCGATGGAGATTATGTTTGACTCTTTTAATTTTAAAAAAACATAAGAAAATATTATAAGTAATAAAATAAGTTACATTTTTTTCGAAAAATGGTATTGTAAATATAATGATCGTATAATCTAAATATTGGCAATATGTAATGTTGGTTTGGTGGTGTGGGGGGATGGAGGCCCCCCCCCAAGGTCATTATGAGCGACTCATAATAGTATAGCACCCACAAGATTTGAACTCTAGTTGCGCCACTGATGCGTACACATTATAGTACAGTGTAAGTATTACGTATATATAACTGCATATATTATTAGCCCATCGAGTTGTTAATTTTGATGGCTATAATGATATTATATACGGGTAATATCGTTTTAAATTCAAATGATAATATTATCATATTAAACGAACGATCATATATATGATGTTATCATCTCTCGTGTTATATAGGTACTTAAATAGTTAAATATATGTATATACATAGGTAATCCGAATTAGCCTTTCAATTTATAGTAGAATAGTAGAGCTTATATTTTTATATATTGTTCACAAAAATGAAAAATGAAAAGCGATAGATTGTAAAATGTATGCATTAAAAATAAATGTGTTTTTAAATGAAAAATATACTTTAAGTTCGCATATACCTAATATAATATTATATAGTTATGAATATATATATACATCATGTCAGGTATTAGGTATTTAAAATATAGAAATATAACTAGCATACATATAGGAATATATAAGTTATACTTTATAACAACCGAATAGTTCAACTTTCATCTTTGACGAGTTTTATAATAGTATAATCTCGTATTTTGTTTATATAATAGGTATATAAAGTGTCGGCACTCTGCAAAAGGGCTTCTCAAATTTTAGAAAATACATGATTTCTTAAGACGGTTTGAACGGTTTACAAAAGACCTTTCAGGAATGGAATTCTGTAGAGCCCCGCGGAAAATGATTGATGACTTTTTTTTATGCACATTACACGTTTTTGAAGGAGTATTTCGGAATTTAGTCTCAAAATTGGAAAAATAAGTCGATGACCTTTTTTTTTCGCTTATTTACACACTTATTCTTTACATTTCAAACTGGGTATATATATTATATTTGACTTTCTATAATATCAATTTATTCTTTGATAACCATATTTTACTAAAATGACAAAAATGTTTTCTTTAAAAACATAAAATATAGGTACCCCGAAATAATTATAGTGCAGTATATACTTATCTAAACTATGGATTTTCTGTAAAAAAAACCTCATCGTTATTTTTTAAGTTAAAAATGCTAAGAAACATTAATTAATATTTTCTGTGAAAATCGTTCATTGTTGTAATATTTAATAAGGCAACTAATTTTATCTTTTGTTAGTTTTGCAGATACAGTTCTTGAAAAAAGCTTTGTTTATAAGCATGTTTTTCCAATAATACTGGGTACTGCCAACTACAGTATCTAATCTTCTCAAATTTTATAAACTAAATTCAACTATTTATATATGTTCGAAAAATATATAATATTTACCAATAATTGGATCATATTTAAATAATTTTATGTGAAAAAATATTACACTAACGAATTTTATAATTTCATAATTTTTTTTACGCGAAAACATTGGAGGATAATTATAAACTTTGTTAAAAAAAACTATAGGCATTATAAAATTTAAAAAGTGTATTATATCATATAATCGTTAATTTTTTTCCAAGAGATTATTAGAGATATTCATTAAAGTATTCATTGGCTTAAAATTTGTTGTTACGATTTAATTTTTTTACCCACTATTACATAACTATAGGTTAAAATCTGGTCTCTGAGTTCACATTACTTTGTTCGAAAATCCCACTATAACCAACAAATTATAGAATAGCTAATCTTATCTATGACCTAACATAAGGTCTTAAGTCCTAATAGAAGTAAATATATTTAAAGTAAAACTATTTATGAGTTATGATACAATAAATTTCTCTTTCATAAATAATCGTAAGTATTCAAAATATAATAATTAACAATTTTATAACATAGAATAAATTAAAATTATATAGGAGTTTTATATTTTTAAATTGATATTTAGGGACGGTCTTAGAGGTAAAATTTAGATAGTCAAATAAGAAAGTCTATATATTATTTATTTAAAGATATATTATCGTATTTTAGCCGTCGTACAACATTTTATAAGGAAAATTGCATGCACTCAACTGCATAAGTCGGTCGTCTTATGTTTATATATATATATATTATTAATTATCAATTATTATATTTTCGAACGCTTTTGCTACGATAATAACGATTATACATATTCAAAAATGTGATGTTTTCTTTGTAGTTTTAAAACCAGACGATAATAAAAAAAAAGCCATTTATGTTTCCTCTAAAAATCGACAAATAAGCAATATATTATTAGCAAAGTAATTTATCTACAAATTATAAAATAAACGAGATGAACTTTTAAAAAAAAAAAAAAACAGGACAATAACCATCCCGTCAGAAGTTTGACGGGGCAATAGAACGCATTGCTAAAAAATGGAATGTATGGTCCTTGGTTATCTTATAGTCTAAAAGCTAAAATGTCTATCAAATTGAATACATAGATAATTGAAATTAATATATTATTGAAACTATATTCAAATTTATTATTTGTTAATCTATTAATGAACCGTAACAAATAATTCCTTAATTTAATTGATTATTCGATGTATTGTCAATTTTCAGAAATTAGCTGCTTGAACTAACCAATAAATAACGATGGATGTGCTGTTCGGAATAAAATATAGTAATTAATATAAACGGAATTTTATAATAATGAACTCGCCGCTAATTTCCTCGGTAAGCTAAACTGTATGATAGCTATTAACTGTCAGAGTTAAATAAAATTAAACCGGACATTTGAATTTTTGAATTTTTTATGCTATTTGAACCGTTATTCAAGAATGATGATTTTTACGTTCAACGGAATTATACGTAATTTAATTTATCATTATTAATAATAATACTATCTATAGTTTAGTATTTATTTCCGTACAGAGTCGAATTTGTAATTTCTATTGTCTTATGTAGGTACGCTATATTATAATGATAATTTCTGACAACTAAACATATTAATAAACGATTCAACTTCAATGGTTTACCAGATTTTCAAAATACATAACCACAGTCCACAGACTATCCTATTATACGGCCGGTAACATCTACATTTACATAATGTTATTATACACATATATATATTCAATTTTCAAGTTTCATTACCAAAATACTATTGATTTATGATTTATAATTTATAATTTATATATTATGAAATTATGCAAGCG
Source organism: Pemphigus obesinymphae (assembly GCA_025469235.1). NCBI lineage: Eukaryota > Metazoa > Arthropoda > Insecta > Hemiptera > Aphididae > Pemphigus > Pemphigus obesinymphae. The sequence goes on along the minus strand of JAIPRL010001421.1, from coordinate 33,619 downwards.
TATAAAATTTATCAAAGACATTTTATTAATTCCTAAAGTATGGAAAACTAGTGGTGTGACTCCAATCTTTAAATCTGAAGATTTAGTATCTGCAGTATCGAATTACCGTCGTCCGTCCAATTTCGGGCTTACCATTGATTGGTCAAATTCTTAGAGTTTTTAGTATAGACATCGACGTATCGAACGTATTATAAAATCTACGTTATGTTCTCTAATCTGCACGGCTTTTTTATTTGTCAACTGTTGTTTCAATATTTTTAAATAACCTATATTTACTTTGTCCACTTACAACAGAAACACTTTATGTGTGAAAGACTAAGTAGTTTGTTTTTTCGACTATGTTTTAGAAAGCGAACGCCAAATTTCGCCCCCGGCGAAATATTTTTTTAATTAATTAATTAATTAACAGTAGGTACCTATTGTTTCTCAAAAAAATTTGGTTTTCTGGATCCCGATAAAATACAAAATATAAGGTGCACGAATCGCACTGAAAAGTAATTCCATTTATGTGGTGTTTCGCACAAATAATGTTACACTTACAAGATATCGCACTCAAATTGGGTTACAAAATTATTTAAGGCTTTGCACTCAAAAGTTGTTAAACTTACAAGTAGTCTCACTATTAAAAGGAGTTGCACTCAAGCTAGTATAATATAATGTAACCTTTTTGATTAAATGGGTAAAACCCGACATTTCAATTTTAGAATATATTTTAAAAATCTGAAATTTGAATATATTCTATATAGCTTATACGTAGATACGTATTATATGTCACAATAATTATTGACATGTGATTACTGAAAAATTAAAGATCACGTTAAGTGTCATTCAGCGTCTCTTTCGTATAAACAGTATGTACCTACATATGTGCCTGGCATGTAGCAAAGAATATAGTTATTTTCCAATTATGTGTAGGTATTGTTGTATGTATACACATTCCGGGTTAAAGGAGTCAAGTAGAAATTTTGGGATAAATGATAAGTATAAATATCAAAACATTACCATTTTTCAGGAATTTTTATAAAATTTTAAAATTTGATTAGTTTTTTTTTTTTGTGTGTAATAATATAATTATTATTATGTGTAACTACACTATTTTTGGTTACAAATGTATTGACGTATTTGGTATTTTACAAAGGCCAATTTTCGACTGTCAGTATATTTTGTCAAGCATAAATTATCGAACGTTTTCTGTCGACTGCTTTCAAATTCAATAAATCCTCACCGGTATCCGAGCAGACCAGCGAATATCTTCTTCCCTCCTACCACCGGACTGAATGACCGTGTCTTTTTTTTTTTTTTTTTTTTTAATATTGATTAAAATTTTTTTCGAGTTCAAACATTTCGTAAATTAATTAATTATACACGACGTTGTGTGGAAAAGAAACCATAATTAAAATATAATATAGCGATGAATAACGCGTGCATGTTATGCGATACACCTGCGATATGTTTTATATTTTTAAACAAATATCGTCGTCGTTCGAATACGACGTGTTATTTTGGCGTGCATTCTAAATGAATAAATATATATAATAAATAATAAATATTAGCTACTCGTATATACCTATATATAGGTACACGGTAGTCGTGCCCAATATATTATATAATATGACGAAAACTGGTGGGCTGAGGAGATTTTTTGATGAAACACACATTATGTCCATTTAAATTATAACCGCAGGAGACGACGCAATTATTATACCTCAGTAAATAAAATATGTGTCTAGATAAAAATTATACAGGTACGTATTTATGCACAGAATCAAATATCGGGAGGTAGGGGACTTCGTATATTGAAGCTTTCCTATAATAATATAGTTCATTGATGTTAAACAAAATTATCTTAATCGATTTTCAAAATTTTAGAACATACTTAATATACGCGGGTATATAACTAAAACCAGGCTGTCCGTGCATGAACGATTTTTAGAATACGTATCAAAGAGATTTAAATGAAAATCCTAAAAAATTTTACAAACGCGTGTTTAAAAAACAAAAAAAATTTAACTGCATATATAAATAAAGGAAGAAATTAAAAAAAAATTATTAAATTTAATACATATTAAATAATCAATATACCTATATATACCTAGGTATGTGTAGCATATAATATTTTATAAGTATTATACCTAAACTTAAAGACTTTATTATTATTATTATTATTATTATTATTGCAGCTCATTATTTTTTGTATATATAAGAATAAAAGACTATTAATGAGAATTGGATCTTTATATTATCAAATATTTCATAAATTAGCAAAATTTTCAGATCTCTGGACCTTTTATTTTGTTTTCAACACATTATTAATGTTTTAATAATAATAACAAATAAAAATTGAATAACTAAATTCATAATCTATATGGATTCATACTTCAATTCAATCCCTAAATTTTGGGGAATACGACACATTTTACGTAGTACGAAAAGTTTAATGAGTAGAACGAAATCAGCACTTAAAAATGTTTATCAAATTAGCCAGTTCTACATTAAATGTTGATAAAAAACTAAAAAAAAGTTAACTCAAGAAAAATAGATTAATTTTTAGTACGAAAATCAGGATATTATAGGGATTGCTTCAATTCGCAAATATTCAAAAGCTTTGAAAAATGTATTTTGTAAAGAGAAATATAGGGGTCTGTATAACATAAAATAATATAATGATTTACTATATGATATACCTATTTCATTATATATTTCATTTTTAGTTACTCTGAGTAAAAAGTACAAACACGTATATTACGTTATACGTAGGTATATTTTAAGGTTTTCAAAATTGTATGTTTTTCTATAATTTAAGAAAAAAATAGTCGAACATTTTATTAAAACTGTTTTTCACGTATAACCGTATAATATACTATTATTATGTACATATTATAATATGAGAACGAAAATTTAGTCTGAATTTCAAGTGTTTGGATTCGATATAGTTAGGTAAATTTAAAAACGGTGCCCTGTGAAGTAAAATATTAAAATATAAATATTAGTATTTTTTTATGATTATAAATTAAAAAAAAAATTGAAAACTGAAAAACTACTTCTTTAAAGTGTTATCTTTAGCTTATAGGTAGACGTTTAAAATTTTATTTTTATAGACAAGGGATAATATATTGAAGCATTTGAAATAAATTTTTTATAATGAAAAAAAAAAAAAACAAAAAAACAAATATGCGTAATATGAAGGATTTATATTCGCCGTTTACACAAAATCGAAAATGCATTTTTTTCTGTCTAGCTTTATTCTGCCTTATTTCTAGATCCATCTCTGCACACTCAAACGCGTTTATTGTAAATAACTTGTACACGTATATATTTATTATATATACATATACTTGAATATACATTATAATATATACTCCATATACTTTGACTGATAACACAGAAAATTAAAATGATTAGATTATGAGAGTTCGCCGGTATAGAGATCAACAAAGTTTCGTAAATGACGTCTTCGAGTATTATAATATTGTATTAATATAATTTCTCTCATTTCTTATTTGATTACATAAATGTATAACACTTAAATATATCCCACACATATACGCGTATATATATATGTGCGCGTACACCGAACGCACCACAGAGACGTCATAAAAAGTTTATCTCACGAAAAATAATATGCACATGACATATTATAATATATACACTTCAAATGCGCTTTCCGTGAGATCATATTTTAACGTTATTGGTGCTGGAAAGTAAAAGCTTTAGTCCGTTTAAGACGAAAAATTTATCATTGTATTCCTTTGAAGGAGAAAAGTTTAGTTTTTGTTCAATTTTTTTTTCAGTATACGTACAATGAATATAATATTATGTCTGCTGCAGTCGCGGTTCTTACGACATTATGTATAATCGGGAACAATTATATTGAAAAAGCCACGAGTGACATTTATAGAAATCTTCGTAAACCCAGATGTTAGAAACATGTTTGTATTTTAGATTTTAGTGAAATAAGATGAGAACTAAAAAAATGAGAATAATATTTAATTTGGTGATTAATTTATAACTTTGGTCTTCCGCCTTATCGACATAAATAGTAGGTATGTTATTTATGCGTTTTTAAAATTGTCACAAAACGATACGTTATAAAATTGAATTAAATGAGGCGTACTTTGAGATGGTTAATTATTCTGTTTGGTAAATATTAACCTAAATATACTTTGATATTCCCTACTTTTAAGATATTTTTTTTTTCATATGTGGGTATTTGATATGATCTTAAAATGACTTGAATATTTCATATACTATCTGATGCATTATAAATATAGTGCTTGTATTAGAAAAAAATTCCCCAAACTAAAATTACTAAAAAATTATAATACGTGTATAATGTATTTTGTAATATATATAGTACTATATATAGTATACTTCGGTACTTTGAAAATACTATACCTCAGCTGCCACTTGGATGCACATTTTCCCAGTGTTTTCATGTATATGTGTACGAATAAAAATTTACGTTTTTAAACGAATAATTTCCATAAAAAAAAGAAATGGCTACCAAACGAATGAAAAAGCACTATCTAAAAAAAAAAAAATTAAAAATTATGAACGAAACCGGAGTGAAGTAGGTACAATTTTTTTCTTTGGGTTTTGTCGAGCACTTTCAATTCAAATATTTTACATAATACGTATAGAGTATGCATTTCTGTCTGCCAAGTTTTCCGTTAATAACGAAAAAAAAAAAAATAAATAAAAATTTCAAGTGTATTTTTTTATGCATTTTGTTCGTGCGATTTATGTGACCAATATGTTTATATAATTTTGAGAACAAACAAAATGTTTTTAATTAAAATCCTCGTAAAACTTATAAACCTACCCAACACTTATTAAACATTTTTTATTCCGATTACGAACTTTTCACGTTATCAATATATCTATATGTACCGTTGAAAACGGACCGATTCGTAAATGTTGACATATAATTAAAACCGTTTCGAATCACGTTTTTTAAATGAATAATTCACAATAGTTTTATAAAAAATAAAAAATAAATGTATTATATATATATAAACGAACAATTGCGCGTACCGCTGTAGACAGTATATATATATATATATATATATATATGAAGTATATAACGCTTTTCGAACATAAATTGTTTTCCAAATATAATATTAAATATTTACATATTATATGAACATTATATTCAAAATATATAACAGCGTGGAAAATAAATTTTTCCCTATAACTTTTTCACGAATATCGTTTCACAAACTTCGCCGCATACGATTATTCCATATATACGCAGTTTGTGCGTTTTAAAAGTAAAACGTTATTATTATTATTTTTTTCCCATTTTCCTCTGAATAATAAATATATACATAGGTACCCTTTTACTATGTATATATTATAACACGTGCCGATATCTATTGGTTTCGTTCGTTTAATATTGAAATGAATTTTAAATTTATATATATATCTATCTATAGGTATATAATAAGGGGAGTACGGATGTGTATATAAGTGTAAACAATAACGTGTGTTGAGGGTATATTGCGCTATTTTCATGGCTTTATATAATGTTTCGACGGAATACATTATAGCTGGTACGTATGTGGAAATTGAAAAAAAAAAATTGTCCGAAATTTACGGAAACCCCGATAGTATTTTCTTCTTTTATATAGAAAAAAAAAAAAAAACGTCTAATCAATTTCGTTTCGAAACTCACAAAGTGATCAAATGTAAAAACCAAAAAAATCAACAATTTATAATGAAATATGTTTAAAACAGATATCCGACTGACAATAATGACATTATATATTTTATACCTATATATATTCGGACATAATACTGTCGTAATAAAATTTGCCACGAGTACTCATTTACAACATATTATTTACGAATTTCGAACCTATCGCGCGATGATACCCGTTCCGTATATTTTGCAAAGGTCCGATTCGAATTTATGTCCGCTGTGTATTTTTATAAATGACGTGTGTGTAAGTAAGGAATAATCATTCGGATAACGTGGAAATTTGTCGATAAATTTTTGAATAATTTTATGTCCACGTGGAATGCGTTTGCCACGTGTTTCCAAAACTCAATTGTAACTTATCGGGGGCCATAAATATCCTAGTATTGGACCCAAAATGTTAAAACGGGTCTTAAATATAGTGTTTTAGGTACGCATATACATTAATTAAAAAACATACAAACTCCTCTGTCTATATTGTATGTAAGGTTATTTGTACGTCGGGCAAATAGGAGTACGCGCATGCGCTGTCTTATTTTGATTTTTTTAATATTAAAATATTATTGAATTTTCTATATTATTGTATGGCTGTAATTGAAAATTAGGTATCGATGTTATTTCAATCTATATGTGTGATAACATTCATTCTATGATAACACATTTTTTCCCTACCTATTCTGATTATAATCACGTATATAAATACTATATTATTGGTATATACTTCCCAGCGATTGTTGGCAAATGTTTTGCTATTTGTTAGAAATCAATTTTGTTAATTTTATAATACATTTTTAAAGTTTGCCATCAATTTCACACGAACGGAAACATTTTCCTCAAAAATATATAATAATTTGTAACATTCCAAAAAAATATCCATGAATATATATATATATATATATATATTTATAGGTTAATTTTAATAAACTATCAAAATAATATTAATAATTATTTAAAAATAAACATTAAATAAAATACATATTATTTGAGTACTTTTGGAGTGTTAAAAACAATTTACTAAACAAAAATGTATATAAATTAATCCAAAATGACAATTATGGCAAATCAACAATGACAAAGCCATTCCTTGCAAGTACCTATCTAATAAACATCGATTCGTATTGATGGCACTTTTTGGAGTGTTAGAAAAAAAGTTAGCGTAAAGCTAATTATAATTATTATTATCTTAGAAAATGTCGCATGTTATCTAACGATTTTTGTACGTGTTCCTATAACATTCAACAAATGATAAACCAATTCGTTTAGTAGGTAAATAAGTTCACCGATATGTATGCTTTGTAATTTGTTAATGTTTAAAACCTTGGGACGCCGAGCTGCTGCTGCTATTAACTGATGTGCATATCTCTTTGACTATCTATAGGTATCTAAATAGGGCAAATAAATTAAAAATTTTTTGTATTGGACATTTTAATATTCCAAATTTGAAAACTATTTTTTTTGATCATTTTTAAATATGATATAACAGACACAGTTATATAGTAGTATAGGCAGAATCATATTGTATTCAAATTTGAATACGCAGTATGCAATAAAAGTTCTATAATAATCAATCTTATTGATTATTATTGGTATAGTTCATAGTTTAGGCGCTTATAAAATTTATCTATAGTTTCTCATAATTGTTACTATATTTAGAATTTATCAAACATTACAATATTGTTTATTTATATGATATTTTCCAGATTTTTAGTTTTTTTTTTTTTTTTTTAAATGCACGCCAACAAAAAAATGTCGGTTACCCTTCCACCGATACATTTCTGCTGACGTCCTTAATTTTGTGTGTGCGATCTTTGTTTAGCATTTAAAGAATGTGATTAATCGTTTAATGAGGCGGCTAGTATAATGATTTTATAAAGATCTACAAAAACTATTTTTTTTTTCCCTTCCAAGAACAACGACCGTCCGAATTGGAAGACGACATATACTATATTGCGGTTGTCGGAATGAAGACGTCACGTATTGACACGTGTAGTTCACTAATGCGTATGATGTGAATATACGCCAATTTGTTTTTCTTTCTCTTTTTTCTCTTTCCCAGATGTGTAATTACCGGGGGATTGAAAGGATATATTTTTCCAGTGTACCTTATATAGAGTTTATATAGTGAGCTATATTGATTTTTAAATCCTAGGTGTTTCTTATTTTTCCAGGATACAATAGAGAATTAAGTGCTGAATAACCTAAAAACGTATAGATTATAAATAGTTCATATAATTATATTTAAATTGTAATTATTCACGAACTTGAATATTTTAAAAAAAATTGCAGAATTTGCCAATACGTCCTATGTACATACATTACATACATTAATTTTTTTTTACTGTACGAGTGATTTAAATAAAAAACATGTAGGTCTATATATATATATATATGTATACCTTTAAGCCATATAGTAATTAAAACATGTAAATATTTTGAAAATAAGTTTTTAACCGATTTTCAACCATATTTGTAAAAAAAACATTGTGGTATCATATTGAAAATATTTTATGAACAAATATTGTTAAATTTAATATTTCCGACATGTATTAAAAATATGTTAAATACAATATTTAAAATAACATGATTTGAATACCTATTAGATTCTGAACGAAGCGAAGAATGTATTGGTTAGGTATTGGTTTTTTTTTCATAACTGTACCCAAAATATCTATAAGAAGAAGTCCTTCGATCATTACATGTAGTACTATTTTCTGGTAGCAAATTGCATATAGTACTTTGAAAAAGTCATTTTTCGATTTTTTTTTTAAAAAATTTTCGATAAACGCATGAGAAAAAACTATCAAAAGATTAACATAAAAATCGGTAAACACGATTGTGGAAAAAATTCTTCATGACTCCGAAAACATTGATGCGGAAGACTTTAAATTTTTACTACAAACGTATAGATATATTATTAGGCTTTGTATAGAAATATGTAAATTTGAGACATTTTATTCAAAATAGGCTTAATTTTAGTTTTTTAGACCTGAAAATTGAATACAGTGTTAGAAGTACGCCATTCCAGCTACATACAAAAACATTTTAAAAATCGGTACGTATACAATATATTTAAATAGCTTTATTTAAATTGTATTTAATATAATAATTTTATATACATTTTTATTTTAATTATATTTAAATATTTTTTAAATTTCAAATTGGTTTTGATCACCTACCTAGTCATTAATCATAATATTAATTGTACATCCCTAAGATGTTTTGTATAAAATATATATCTTCCCTAAGAAACTTAATTATTTCACTGCTACTTCTTGTATATTATAGGTACAATTATTGTAAATTATAAAAGTCATGTATTCCAAAATACATTATCTCAAATTTGCAGGTAATAGAAAAAAATTTTATCACTAAATCCTAGCCATGTATATAGCCACAACATACAGTGTATTAGAAATCGACATACCATTCTACAGGTTAAATTCGACTGGAACTATACACTATTCGTTTACATTGCTCAAAATGATCGGTCAACGTTTGCGAATAATAATTAATATTTTACTATAACGAATTATTATTATTATAGTTATTAAACTCTCTGAGATTGAATTATATAATGTTAATACTTAATATTTAAAATAAATTAGCTATATATATTATAGAGGTTGTTTGTATATTAATGTATTAAAGTATATATGTATACCTATAGATGTATGATTTTTATTCAATGTGCACTTTGTAGTTGCATTATGTATTTTTCATATAACATTTTTCGGCTGCAGGTAATTTGTATTTTTTTAAAACCTAACCTTCGTTAGTAACACATACAAAATCAGTTGTAAACTAATGAGTTATAGATAGGCACTTTATATTTATTTTACCTTATAAAATTATAAAAGTAAATTTAATGGTTTATGGGGCATTTATCATATATTTGTGTGCCGTATCTATTATTCTGTCTTTTTTTTTATTTAATTTGTAGTGTTACTAGTGTTATTCATAATTCTACGTCTTTTTACACACACAATTTAGAATATAAATATAAATTTGTTCATCTTATTTGGTCACGGGAATAATCTTGCGCCATTATATAGTTTCTTGTTCAATTTTCATACTTTTATATAATAAAATAACTCTAAAAAAATATCGAATACTTTTCGTATATAAAAAAAAAACGGTATTTGATTTTATGGTCACTATCGTTCGGAATAATTGAAATTTTATAGAGTAGGCATGTAGTGGTTTTTATTTGACATAATCCACTATAAAATAGAAAAACCCCATTAATTGTGCCTTTACGGATGTGTTGATAAGGTGCCCTGCAGTTACTATTTGACTAAAATGTATACCACCAGAGTGCGTATCGGGCTTAAGTAATTTTCAATAATTAAATATATAATGTATAATATGTAATAGTACTGTATAGTGCGTTGCCTGCATTTAAACGGAATGTATGTCTGATAATATTCCAGAGAAAAAAAATTTTTTTTTTTCCATTCTCGTTTGTAGAAGCCGGATGCATGGCATATGGAGTAAAAAAAAAAAAATAAATAAATAAATAACGGCAAATTTAATCGCGATTTATTCAGACAGCTTTCATATATATATATATATATATATATATTTATACCAGGCGGGCCAACGTTTAAAATTATATAATACGTTTAATCCGAAGTATTACTTTTTTCTCCCTCTATAAACGTCAAGATACGAATACGAATACGAAATCACGTTAAAATATCACTCGAGTGCCTATATATACGTGCATAATATATAATATTCGTCGTTACTAATGGGCCGTGATCATAATATATATACTTTAAAATATGTATTTATATGTGTATAAAATAATAATAATAATAATAATATGATATAATACGAGTCCGATTAAAATATCTTCGCACATCGCTCATATTGTATTCGAAAAATGTTGCGTTGAAAACGCAGTTTATAATATTATATAATATATGTAAAAAAAAAAAAATAGAACTTATTAAAAGAATCTTAAAGCGAGAGTATAATATTTATAAAATGATAAATGATGAGTAAAAAAAAAAAAAAACGTACGCGTGTATATATATACTGTATATACTATATCATGTGAAATTCAAACCACACAGAGCTCTTATTCTTTCAGAGAGAGGGGATGCTCATGTACTTTGATCCTTTATTGTGTGCATATACACTATATATATATGCAACCGGAAGGATAAGGGACCCTCGCCAATTCTCATCATGGTTAATTCATCGTACTCGTCGTGGAAAAGAAAATAAATAAAAAAAAAACTCCCTCCCCCAAGAATTGTACAGCTGCAGAGTAAACCGTCGTTTTAAAAATATTTGAACTCTTGGATGTTTACAAAAAATGATGATATAACTATCCTTGATATGTTTAGATTAGGTCCATTGAATGTATACTATAGATAGCTAGTTATGTTAGGTTAGGGCACCCATACGTGATTTTTTGCCGAAACTCCGAATCGGTTATCGGGTGGAAAAGGGATAACGCGGCACAAAAACAACGATATGATTATCGTACCGAACAGCCGTCTTCATTTCGTTATGATAATATTAGTGTGATAAAAACTCGTGAAAGGTACTACAGACTTTATTAAATAGATTCATACGTGTATATATATATATATATATTAATATACTAATTAAATGGACTGCGTTTTCCTCACCAATAGTGTGTTAGGCACTAAAATAATATGGGAAAAGTAAAAATAAGTATAAGTATTGTGGAAAAAACAATTACAGCCCACTCTGCAAATGTGTTAAATTCAAAGCTTCTCGATGTATTTTAAAAAATAAAATATAATTCCATAAACAATTTTATAACAATTTGTTAAACATGCAATACTTATATAACTACCTATAGAAACTCCAAACTTAAAATATAAAATGAATACAAAAAATTGTAAATATTGATGTTGGTAACCATATGGCAATGAAGAGTATATACAAGTTCTTATAAGAACAGACGGGCGGATTTTGGAAAACACGCTCTTCGGGAATATCTAGATTTCCCGTTTTCTATGACCTTATATAATATAATAAATACAAAATATTTATAAATTATCAAACTATTATATAAAACAAAATTAATAATTTCTATTTCCATATAGTCACAAAATCAATAATCCTAACTATATACCTATGTACAAACGAGTAACAAACAAACATTTTTATTTCGTAAGACCTAGTATTTTCGCCTATCAGATGATGTTCATAAAGCTCGAAAATGTTATACTTATACAATTATAACGTTATAACGAAAAAAATTGATAACTTTATAGAACGAAAAAACGTATTATAACGAAAAAAAATAATAACTAGGTATGTTTTTAAACCCTGCCCGCCACCACTGTATATAGATATTAGATAGTAGTATACTAGCTGATAGTTTATACATTTTTTACTCTCTTACTGCTTTTACTCTAATAGTAAATCTGTATTGCTATACCCTATTCACACCGTACTATAGAGAAATACGAGTATATAGTGGGTATTTCGTATAAGGAATTATTTTGTATTTTTTCCAGCAGAGAATAAATGTCCGTAGTTCTAAGATTGATAACGTTATCTGTTTTTAGTAAAAAAAAAAAATCGTTTTATCGCGTAAAATAACGTTATAACGAAAAAAAAAAAATAATGACGTTTTCGAGGTCCGGTTGTCCGAGGTCCTGATTGAGCGCATTATGACTCGAAGCGCAGTCCATTTAGTCAATATACATAGGTACAGCTGTGTGACACGGACACACGAGATGATTTAGCAGAACGCGGAAAAACAATGTAAATAAAGTATAAAATATTTGATATATAATTCGTAAACATATTATATATATATATATTAATTGGATTTTAGTAAGATGGACCCAGTTTTACGTTTAATCAATAAAGTAAGTCAAATTCTACAAAGTAAAGATAATGACTTACTTTCACCTATGGCGAATATAAATTCTCTTCAGTCATCATTTCAAGAAATACGAAAAGAAGAATATTTTTCTACGATATTCAAAAAAAAAAAAAAAAAATGCTGAAATAAGTGATGCTTTAAGTATACCAATTCCATCAGTTAAAAAAAGAAAAATTTCTTCCCGTATAGATAACAATATATACAACTCAAGTTTATGTAGAAACAAAAGAACAAGAGTTTAGAATTAAATATTTTTATCCGATGTTAGATTTAATAATTAATGGTATTTATGAACGATTTAGTCAAGAAACGATGCATATAATTAATGCTGTTGATAAATTGTTAAAATTAAACATAACATGTACTGATATTTATTTTCTTTCTGATCATTTTCAGTGCAATAGAAATGAATTGGAAACTGAAATACAACTATTGAAAAATAATGATAGGGTAAAAGTTAACTCGCTTCACGATTGGTTACAAAAATGGTTTAAAATATCAAACCGTAAGTTAGTAACTTTTTTCAAGTTGTTCAAAGATTTATGGTAATACCTGCAGTTACTAGTTGCACGTGTGAGAGGTCTTTTTCAAAGTTGTCAATCGTAAAATCTAAACAGCGAACTACGATGAGACAAGACGGGTTGAATACCTTGATGCTCCTGAGGGTGGAACGAGAATTGGCCGTAAAAATTGATACAGATGAAGTAAATGATGATTTTAAAAATAAAATGGAGTTCAAACGTCATGTGATATTGTATATAATTATTATTGTGATGTAATATTATGAATGTAATAAAGTATAGTATAAATTTTTAAATTTTTTTTTTTTTTTTTTGGGGGGGGGGTGGAGATTCACAAAAATATTTGCACCCCCTGAACGTGAAGGATGGCCCCGCCTACGGATTTTACACATAATTGTGTGTGCCCGAGAGCAGATATAATATAAACGCGTGTACGACACTCTGTCCGTCATCTGTCCGTCACGTAAAAACGGCCGTAGTGCAACACGGAACATGACACGATATTGTAAATTAATAGGATGTATTATACACTCACATTTGTTGTCTCTGTCTATATCTAACAGATAATATAGCGAAATCACACTACCCTACGCAGAATTGAAATTTTGGCGTTTAGGTTAAATTTCGAGTATAAACACCGATTATAAAATTTAAAGCGAGGAATGTTTTCGAGTGAATGTCATGGGCATTTTGTAAAATAAATCGTTAAAGCTATTTAAAAATATCAAAAAGTAAAAATACCGACGAAATTTTACAAAAAAAAAAAAAAAAAAAGGCCCATGAGGTTCACTCGAAATTATTCGTCTCGTTAAATTTGATAATTATGGTGTTTAAGACCAAAACGGCATAATTTCAATTTGGCGTTGTACAGTTTTGCTATAATTATTATTGTCAATTATATGGATGGACCGCGGAGACGGAAAATGCGTTTGTTTTTTTTGTTTTTGTTTTTTTTTTTTTTTGGACGGCGGAAACCTTATAGCATTCGTCGGCTGCGTACACGCGATCGGTCGGGCCCCGATAGTGTGACGGTCACACGCGGTACGGATACGAGAAACGATTATTATCCGTGTTGAACGATGCGGCACATTCCTTTTTTTTCTCTGTCTGTCCTGTACAATATTGTATTATTATTATTATTATTATTATTATGTTTTATTGTATCAACTATACACTTATTATTACGTATATGTATATTATGAGCCGGTACAGTTCGGTTACAGGTCGGCTCACACACTCGGATGATTGGAAATCATTTCCAAAATACATACATACCGTACTATATTAATATATACATATATATACACGTTTATACGGGATAGCGGCGCTCGCCGCGGAAGTGGTTTCCCATATATGACGACGAGAACAACGTCCACCGGACCGGAAACGCGTGCAGACGTGCGTTCGTCGGACGCGGCCCGGAGGAAAGCGCTCGCGCCGCACCGGACCTCAAAACCGCACGCCCGAACGGGCGAAACGTCACCGGCAACGTCACCGGGGCACGTATATACACAATATAATAATATCGTAGTAACCCGTCTAATCTGAGAAAACGTTATTATTACGACGAGCAGATTATAGGTCGTGTATTCCTCTGAAAATTCTCAAGACACCGTGTTTTTATGTCGTTCAAAATACCCAATATATATTATCATAACATTCTCTTAAAATGCCACGTATAATAATATTGATGTTTTGTGTCTTTGAAAATCCAAAATATTCTTTTAATTATTCTCTAGAAAAAAAAAAAAAAAAAAAAAATGAACAATAATTAAATTTAAATATTTACATTATGAACACGTTGTTCTTTTTGCACGAGTACCATATTATTTCCACATCGAATGAGCTTGAAACATTGGAATAATATCATAATAATGCCTAAATAAAATGTTTATTAAAATTAAATATATTGAAAAATTGTTAAATGCAATTTGTTACTAAATGTTTTACCTACTTATAATTGTATGTAACGTACAGGTACATAGAAATAATAATGAAATTATTTTCTTCGCAAAAATATTAACGAAAATTTGAATATTGTATTATATTCTCAAATATTCTATACTTGACGTATTGAACATTCTCTACACCCTAAAATAAGCTTTTTTATGCAAAATAAATGGTTTTCATGAACCGTTTGGATATCTTACCGCTATTTAACCGTATTGACCAGAAACAAATATATAAAATCTGTATCCATTACATTCGTACGCTGCAAGCAATGAACATTTTCACGAGAAACCATCATGTAATTATTTTGTTAAACATCGTCAAAACACTATGAGTCTGAAATTTGGATATACTAATGTTAAACAAAATATAATAAAACCTTAGGGTTTTATTTAAAAAGAGAGATCCGGTGCCAAATAATTCTGGTTCTTTGTGGAAAAATGCTATAATAATGTTCCTTATAATTTTATTTTAAACTGGTATGATATATATGCTATTTTTATAAAATATTTAATTATAAAAGTATATAATATATATATATTATTATATTATTCATCTGATATACAATATACAACTAACTACCCATCAATGTAAGGGAGCAATGTTTGTAAATACGAAAATTCAAGGGTATTGTGTTTCTTTCACTACCTAGCCATAAGTATTTTCTTAATGTTAATTTCGAGCAGCTAATCTTCACATTATTCATATTATGCTGACACTTGATAGAGATTTTTTTTTTTTTTTTTAAGGACAACGGGGCAGTAATACACACATTATAATTATCTATCCCTATTGTCCTTCCAACAATATTATGCCACCGTATCGGTTTTACAATGGTATATTTTAGATTCTAAGCGGAGCAAGGAAGCAAGTGGTTTTAAAATGATGTTAGTTTTGTTTTTCAAAAATTAATAACACTATATTATCACGTTCCGGAATCCGATGAAACGACGGAACAATTTCCACCACCTGTATTTTGTTTATTTTTTTAAATTTTTATTAAAAGCTATGCACTTTTAAACGTAATCAACGAAAGCTTAATGAAAATTGCGTAAAGATAATTTCGGGTAGATTTCCCGTCGACTGCGGACTTGATATCATATAGGTACTACGTCGTGTCTTGTTCGGTCTGCTGTGCACAGTAGCCGACTCGTAAACCACATTAGATATGGATTTACACGAATTACATACAATCACTTTATCGTTATTATTATTATTATTACGATAATTCTAAATGGCGACGTGTACACGACAATATTTTAATAATACGATTAAAATGTGTACATATTATATTATATACGGTTCTCTGCGTTGCACGTGACACTGATGATAAATCGATACGATATATAGTTACCTACTCTGTTTTTGTAAAATTACTAGTGTACCTTCTGTGGAAGTAATTTTATTTTAATTATATTATAGTATTTTACATACCGGTACACTTTTATCACGCACGGAATTCAGATATATGTGTGTTTGCGCGACAACAAACGGACGGATGGTGCAAAGTTTACGGAAAAAGTGTCATTAAAACGGCAAAAAAAAAAACAAGCCGTTTCCCGATCAGACAAAACGCGCATTGCATAACATCCGCTCGCAAAAAAACTTTGAAAATGTTCCCCCTCGTTTTGTGCGTATACATTAAAAAAAAAAAAAAAAAAAAAACGTGCCAAATAGTAGCGAATCTTAAAGAAAAATCTAGGGAGTGCTTCAAACGTTTGGCTACAAAAATGTGTATTATAACAATACAACATGTTTCCATTAGCTTATAATCCAGACCCTTTATATTTGTTTTTTTTTTTTTTTAACATAATCTAAATGGAAAATGTTTTATATTTTTTACTTATTATATTATATACATAATACAAGGTGTTCAAAACACAAAAAAATATGGAACAAAAACCCATGATGTATTTTTTATGGCCCATATTTTTTTAACACTTTTTATACCTCCTTATAAACACTCGAGCTTTATTAAACATCAAAAATGTGTATAATATTTATGTTGTTTTCTTTATTCAACATTTATAACCACCTAAATTTGTATGCTATAGAGTCATATCATACTATAGTATATAAAAAAATATTTCAGTAAGAACACGTCGTATAGTTAGTATGTCTAGGAAAATATTTTGAGAAAAAAATGAATTATAAATTGTAAATATATTACTTCAATATTTCTCAATAAATCTATCTATTTTTACTGAAAAAAATGTCAATAACTTTTTCTGTATCTTGATACGGATCTTGATCATTGCGCTATAATAATTGTATAAAATTAATTTTTTCATAAAAATCAAACTTATATAATATAATATCAATTTTGATTTAATTATTCCTATACACAAAAATTGACTATAAAAATTAGCGTTCCATGTTAAATATTTTGCAGATACCTATTACCTATAGTGAGTTCATATTTCTCAATATGCGATAATTATAATTCAATAATCAACATACATATTTTGAGTCATAGAAGTATACAGATTTTTATTATATTTAAAGCATTGAATGGTTTAAATTTATACTTTATAGTAGGTATATCATATATTATACGTAAATTATATATGAATAATATTTATGCGGTGGATTGGATGCTAAAATTTCGTAAAATATCTTAACTAAATATGCAATAACTAAAAAATATACACATAAAATAAGAAAAGTATTATCATCCAAAATTAGATGAGATTACCTAGCGATATGGCTTTCTATTAACACCAAAATAATCCGAACTTAAAGACAACAAACGATTAAATTTGATTATATGAATCCAAGATTGTGATACAACTGCTCTTTTACTCCTTAACATTTTGAACGTTGTTATTACAAAATATATTTCGAATAGTAAAATAAATTGTCGTATGGAAATAGAATGTCATACCTATATAAAATATAATATATATAATTTTATAAATAGGTACATGGTCACCAAAAGTATAATAGATATATGTAATTGTATATACTCGTATTTCATATAATCATATAGTAATACATAGTGACATTAATTACGATAAATCGATGTCGATATAATGGAAATTGAATGAAAAATAATTAATTGCCTGCAAAAAAACACGTTTTTCCCCCTGATTTTTATTCTATTGAAAAAAAAGTGCTAACCATGTGTACATCCATAATATGGGTAAACCATAGGATTAATTTAAAATTATTCATGGAGAAAGGCAAAAGTAAATTTTATTTCAAACTTCCATCCCGTCCATAATACAAAACTATGACTACGCGTGACGTAAATATTTCTCGTATAGTTTAGTGAAATCTCTATTCGTCATTATATGGAAACATAATTATATCTTAAGATTCTGTGCAAACTATAAACACTAAAATATTGCATTCAAAAGACAATTGTACATGTTGTGCAAAAAAATATGTATGCAACCATGATAACTTTATTAGTTATTTATTTATTGCCCTTATATTCATAAAATATTTCCGTTTTAAAAGGTAGTTATTTTGGCGCTTAAAAAAACTACAGGAACAATAAGAACGGACTTTTTGGAAATACCAATATTAGAACTGATTTACTATTGAAAAGGTTCATTATCCATACTCGACTTCTACTATCCAAAAAAAAAAAAATTACATAAACATGAAAAAACACAAATCAATACATTTCTCACTTCGTTCAAAATCTAGAAGAAGAAAAATAAATAATCACAATAATTGTGTTTATTTATTTTTCTTCTTACAATTATTCTAATAAAACCACTAGCTCCCTTGTTTTGCTCAGTATCTAAAACTTAAAAGTATAAATAAATAACTTATAAATTATGTAAGTTTATAAAATATGTAACTTAAAAAACTTGAATTAATTTTTTTTAAAAGTTCAGTAAAAATAAATATTAAAATCTAAAAAATTTAGTGAAATACAAATACAAATAAATGTAAATGTGTTACATTTTATAAAGAAGCCTGCATTAAGGATAAAAAAAATTATGTTAGAGATAACTGGTCAAGAACATGAATTAAGAAGCAAGTTGATGTCAGAATATTTATAGCATAGAGAGCAGCGTAAATGGGAAAGAAGTTTTAATCTAAGATAAGAAAGAGGAGGGCAGTGAAAAATAATATGGCGAAGGCATACAACTTCAGTGGTACATAAGGTACACAAGAGAAAATAGTTAAGAGAGAGGTGATAGGAGTTATTAGTAGACTGGAAATAGTAACATGAGACCTGGAAAGGTCAAGATCCAAGAACCATGGGCGAAAATAAATTAGAAGAGATGCTTTTTTATGCCCAGAAGCATAGGCTGGAAGAAGCGAACACTAGCTATTTGTGCTGCCTGGTTATTCCAAATGAGCTTGTGGTGGACTGGAAGATCAAACGACGGAGTTTTAAAAGGAGAAAAATTTTGAAATCTTGTTATTGGTGATCCCGACGTAGCAAGGAGTCGGTGAACTTGTGACTTGACAATAAGAGTAGTAGGAGATATAAAAGCAGTGTAAAGAGGTTAGCTAGGATAGATAGGAGGCAAGATTGTGAGTCTGGAGCGATCAAGATATCGTTGGCAAAACTGAAAGCCACTAATTATTAGGGCAGAAAAGGATGAAGAGAAGGGATGTAATTTGCTAGAGAAAGAAATATTTAGTTCAAAGATGAAAAAGAGAAACTTGTAAATCCAATAGAGACAGATCCATCAGTGAACACAAGTAATTATTGGGTTAATTATTGAATATAGAATTATTAAAATGTGAATTTAACCAAACCTATGGAGCACGGCCTTACCCAGGAATTTTTTTTTTTAGGGTGGGGGGGGGGGGTACTCAAGGTTGGACTAGCCCTAAAATATGTACCGGGAAATTGAATTTTTTACCAAATTAGTAAAAAAAAAAAATATCTTCACTTGCAGACATTTTCTGACTGAACCGTCTCGAAATACCGAATAATAAAAAAAAGAGATCTTGTCACAAGTATGTAGTATTTATTTAAAGGAATCAGAGACTAATATTCATGGATTATACATTACAATATAAACTGAACAATATAACAAGTATTTACATTCAACACATGATTCCAAAAACCTTTATTAAACATTTGAAAAAAAGCATTAGGTACAATTTTTATTTAATACTTAAAATCTAATCGCCAAACTTTTGCAGAGGCAAACATATCTATTATGATATTATAGTCAATATTTATATCTCTATGTACATTCATAAGGGCTAATCCCATTTAGTCTAAACTCGCTTGTTGAGTTTCTCAAATAGGTTTTGATCCTTTTCAAACTTGAAAAACTGCTTTTTACTGATGCTGTAGTAACAGGTAAAATATATAAAATTTTTAATAATGTATCTACTTATATTTGGAAAAAAATCTTCAGAACATTTTACCAGTGTCTCTAATGGATTATTCGGAATAATGTATTTATCATTTAACTATTTTTGTTTCTAAAAATTAAATTTATTTTTTAATACGTAGTTGATCATAAACGTCTCCAGTAGATAATAAATCCGTTTTATAAAAATCAATAGTTGGTTTTATATTATTAAAAAAAAAAGTTTGTAATTTTACTGAATATTAAACAAGATAATGACTCTAAAATTCCTCTAAATTATTTATTTAATAAATAATGCTGCAATGTTAATGAAATCTTTATTTTTATTTCGTCTTAAAAATAAATACATATAATATTGCAATCAAGGAATCAATCAAGATTTACGAAAGCTAACCAAGAAATTTAAAGAATAAAAATGTTTACTCGTAGCATGAATCTAATGATTTTATTTAAGTTCTTAATTTACATTTTATTATTTATATACAATTTCAATTTAAATATTTTTAAAAATGTAATTTTGATACAATTTGATAACAATATTTATATAATATAATATTTATAAAATTACTGTACGAAAACAGGAGCAAAAAAGGGTATTGATGTTTGTTTCAGTGGTGAAGGAAACAGAGGCAAAAAGAAAAGAGCCATACTAAAAGAGTCAAACTTAAATCTTATTACAGCGTTGAATAATAAGAGAAGATGGGAATAAATCCCGACAGGTATCTAACGTGGAGCAATGGAAGTTGGACTAACTATGAAAATAATATAGTTAAAGATATAGTTAAAAAGGAGAACCCATCTAAGTTTTAGATCGAGTACTTGGAATCAAGAGCATGCTAAATTCTTGATTTTTAATGTATTTAAATAAATTAAATAAAACTCCATAAACTATTTTATAACAATTTGTTTAACCTACTTTACTTGTGTATAGAAATCTAAAACTAATACAATGAATACAAATCTTAATTATTGACAGCAACGAATTACGATGAAGTTAGGAAAAACACACTCTTCGAGTATATTAGATTTCCCTATTCTACTATGAATAATAAATAAAAAAAGGACAATCGATTGTCAAATTAACATTGTCTCTTATAATTATGTATATATAACTATGACCATTGACCATGTACCGGTGGACTGATGGACAGGCAGACGGATGGACAGATCGACGGAAGGCGAAGTATTATTTCACTGATTTAGACCTAATAATAAGCTCGACAAAGTTAAGGCTACTTAAAACATTTCAATTTGAAATTTGAAAATATATTATGATTCTGTAGGATCTTTTTTAGGGAATTTCGGAAACAGAATTTTTAAATTTTAATAAACAATTTAAAAATAGGAGATTTAATTTTTGGAAATTTACTAATTTGTATACCAATGTCATATCAAAATAAAATATATTGTACCTAAGTATTCATCATTTTGTTAGGTTTTTTGGTATTTCCGACGTCTTTTCAATAATAATTTATTATTACGTAACCAGGAGCGTAGTGAAGTAATTTGTTTTTTTTTTTATTGGGGAGGGGGCAGTTTGTTTAATTTGGCCAACTGATTGATTTATATTTTTATAAATGAACAAAAAAAAAAAAAAGTCATACCTTTTAACGGTTTGGACGACTTACACAAAATACTTCTTTATAAATGTAAATAAGCAAGACAAGAAAAAGGTGTAGTGTACATAACTCTTAATATTAATTATATACTTACTCAGTACCTATCTATGTTTAACATTACATTGAAGATCAAATGTAGAAATAAATATGATTTAGTGTGACATTATGCATATTTTAAAATGTAATATCATATAATTTATAATAGCTCAATTTCATGTAGGTAAAGTTATTACTACATAATATTATACAGTATATTTTATTGAATGTTCAGTTTATGACATATAATATTGAAAACGAACAAAATATTATATAAATTTAGTTAAATTAATGCACGACAAACGTTATACTAAATTTTTCCAGGTCTTAAAATCTCATTTTACCAACTATTTGGACTTAAATATCTCAAAATTGATAATTTTGTCGAAAAAATTTAAATTACTATAAAAAAAATTGTGACTACGGATTTTCAAGATTTTTTGAATTTAGTTAGAGTAACATATATTTAACGCTGTATAAAATTTTCAGAACTTAAAACCGAAAATTATCCTTTTTAGGACTTAGAAATCTCGAAAACCAAAATGTCTATAAATAGCCCAAAATTGCAAAAAAATTAAAAAAACTTAATCAACGTAAATATATTACTAAATTCAATATTCGATGTAAATTTCAAGATTTTCAAGTGATTATTTTCGAAATTACGAAGAAATGAAAATTCCCGATCTGACGAAAACGGATTTGACGTTTTTACCTCATTTTTTCGTAGTTTTTCCTTACGCATTAAAAAACTATTGAGAAAATTGAAAAATTACGTCTCTAAAGTACCAACTAGATGCAATTTGCTACCGGAAACCGGGTAAGCTTGTAAAGATCGGAGCACTCCTTCTGGTAGAAAACGTGTTTACAGAAAAGTAAAAAAAATAAAAATAAAAATAAACATCATTCTAAAACCAATAGCTCCCTCGCTACGCTCAGAATCTAAAATGTTGCCAACTTAGAGCTATTTTTAATTCATTAAGATATTTTACAATTGTTAAATATAAATTTTTCTTAATATTTGATGAAATTACCTATGTATGACCCCTAATAATGAAAGTGTTTTCATGGGTCTTAATTTATGTTCTAAAACCTAAAATGTTTATGATACAATTCGGAGAATTCTAGATTTAAAATTTAAATTTAAAAGGAAACAAATCTTAAAATCATATATTGCTTAAGATATGTGAAATAAAATGTGAAATAAGGTATTTTGGCAAAACTTGGGAAAGATTATTTGAAATCTATATGAGGTGTTTAGAAGCCATTAACAGCCTTTCTATATACGCAAATGTTTACCCTGTATACTTGTAGGTACGTATTTCGCTATGAAACCCCAACAACATTTGCATATTTCAGTACGATTTTGAAGTATGTTGTTCGAATAATAATAATTTCGAGTTTTGAAAATGAACTTTCGTTGAAAATGATAATAATATATCGTACGCAATTATATTTCCTATTTTTTACTTGTAATTACGTTGTAATATTTTATACAGCGACATTAGCGAAGACTAATCGATTGTATATACATATTACATTGTTTATTTGTATTAAAAATGATTAATTGTTATGATATCGAACAACGAATAATTAATGCATCCTTCATTCATCAAGTTTTATGGTTCATAATATAATAAATATATATATATTATACGTATATTCAATACCCCTAGAGTAATGTTCAAAATCGTACTGAATATAAATGTTCACAAGAAACGACGGGATAGAAATATTAACGACTTAATGTCATTCATTATGTTTTGAAGTATTATTATACACTCAAAGTGTCCGCGTTTATTTTGAATATAATTATATTTCGAAAATTAATAATAAAATACTTATAAACATTTTCTGTTCATGCTAATAAACGTCGGACAAAATTTATGTAAATTTAACTCCCCCCCCCCGTCCCGTCCCGGCACCAATCAAAAATAAATAATAAAAATATTAATTTATATTACATACAAAATTTGAGTCGTAAAATACGGGCAAAATGTTCATAAAATCGTATACGCATTTAGTGGGAAAACGAATTTATTGAAAAATTAAAATTAAAATCGGAGGCCGGTAAAATATGTTAACAACCGTTAAAAACGAAATGATTGCATCCATTATCTTTTACCGATAATCAGTGCGAGTTCAATAATCACATAAATTCGCATTGAATATCTACCGCTTGCAGAGATATAAAATAAAAACTCGGGGAAGGGCTTTCTAATAACATCTCGTAAAATAACAGTTTTATTTTTTATTTTTTACGAATATATATATATATAACATATAAGTGTCGTAAAAACATAAATATCACTTGTTTCTGTTAAATTATGCCTACATATAAATATTATTAAGTAAATACATTCTTCGACTGACTAGATAATAAATTACAGTATACCGACGTATTATTTTTATGATTTTCGAAAATTTATATCTCCTTCAGTAACTTCTAATGAATTTTGATTATTATTTTTATATATTTATAAATTATCACAGAATTTAATTTAAATATTGTTATAATTTACAAATGATCAGTTATAGGTGTAGGTATGCATAGTATGCTACAATGTTTCAGATATAATAAATTCATAGGGTATATAGGAGAACCACATGGTTAAATGACATATATATATATATATATATATATAGAATATAATATATATGATTATTCAATCAAATACAGGAAATTAAATATCTGTTGGTCAAAACAATATTTAATTTACATTCAGAATATTTACAGAATAGTCAATTTATAAGATAGGACTCCAGGACAAATAATTAAAAAGCAGTATGATAAATATTTTATTACAATCCATAAATTAAATGAACAATATTAGAGTCCTCATTAAATCATTTCTTTGAATTACTTTGAAATGTAGACGACTGTTCAAATAAAACTAAAAATATTGAAAATATATTAAGAAGTTATATGTGACATAAACCTAGCAGATATTTAGGTAAGAGGTTCCATATAGGAAATTTGAAGGAAACAATAAAATTTCACAATTTAACAATGTTTAATTACATTTTAAAAGTAGTTTTTACGAGTGGTCACATATGTCAATTCTACTTTCTACATTTGTGTGATCACGATATTTGTTTTTAAAAATCAATATGTTTACTCAAAACTTTTAGGTAAATAGTTACTTTAAAATGGTTTTATAAGTATAAAAAATATTATAAAATGTATAGATGAATATGGATTA
The DNA here is from genome assembly GCA_025469235.1 of Pemphigus obesinymphae. Taxonomy (NCBI): domain Eukaryota; kingdom Metazoa; phylum Arthropoda; class Insecta; order Hemiptera; family Aphididae; genus Pemphigus; species Pemphigus obesinymphae. The sequence goes on along the minus strand of JAIPRL010001421.1, from coordinate 8,424 downwards.
TAATTTATAATATAACATGCCATCAAGTTTCCTAAATATTCAGATTATTATTGAAGGTCAAAAAACATTTTTTTTTTACATTTTTTAAGCTACTGCAACTTTTTTGATAGCTTATGTTACAAAAAATATACCGTTGGTATTGTCTCTTGAATTGTCTGTTCTCTGTCAATTTAATAATAATTATTATTTAACCATGAGATAATTTTCAATACCTATTCGATTTTTATTTTTTATGAAAACATTTTTACCACTGAAAATATTTGCTGTGACATTCTCTCAAGCGTTAACTTTATATTTTATCACTTTCTTTATCAAAAATCGTATAATTTAAAAATTAGTGAACTATTATGGGCGGAGATTAAAGAGGCCTTCTTACAGTCCCTTATACACTTGACCTTACAAGTTACAAGTGACCTTATTTACTTTAAATACAATCTGATTCTAAGAATAGCGATGAACTAAGATAAACTAAGATTAGTTATTCAATAATGTGTTCTTTAGTATATTTTTTTATTCCTGTACATTGTACATACTTTTTTGGTCAGAAGAAGTAAAATAAGTTTTTTCTGGTATAGAGGTCTGATAAGGAATTCGTTCTATTTGATAAATTATAAAGGTTATCTTTAGTTTTCTAAGCAATTTTCAAAAGCGTATTAAAAAACTACCACTATATATACCACTACTACAAAATTACACGAAAAGTTGTTATAAATTAGAAAATAACATATAAAATAGTCATGGTTACCGACTATATATAGGTGATATAATACAATATTTATAACTACCAAAAAACAAGGAAATTGTTATAAATTGGAAAATTAAAATACCAGAAACTTGAGATTTACTCCAAATATTTACTATAGCACTATAGACGTCGTATTTTTTATTTGCCATCCAAATACTAATAGTAATACTCACGTTAAATCAAATATTCGCTCAAAACTGTTTTATCCCTACTGGATAGCTTTTTTCCATTTATAAATTATATTTTTTAGAATTCAAACAAATTGAAAACACACTATCAAAAGATAAAGTAAATAATGTTTGAGTAAACAATGTGAGAGGCTCATTACATTACAAATAACAAACATATATACATTTTAGAAGTTATTCAATATTGCTGCACGAAAAAATCATTGACGTGTTTAGTTATCGAACGGTTAAAAATTTTAAATATAGGTAAAAAGATATAATACGTACTTATATAATAATAAGTACGATAATAAAAGACTTGTATAATTATTCCCTTTTTTAACATTAAATATCTAATGGTGCAATTTGGATTTTAAAGGTATAACTCTTAGAATATAAAATTGTTAATACGATATAAAAAATCGTATTTTGTAGTAAAAATATGTTTTAAAGAAAATGTTAGATTAATAAGTGTCAGAAAGTTTTTTAATATTTTAAGTTATTCAGTTGTATATATAGGTACATGCATTTTGTATACATGCCGTCATTATTATACAAGGTTCATCGTTAATATAATTTTTTGAGCGATGCAAACATATTTCGTTTATAATAATATGATAATATATACTTTTTCATTTAATAATATAAAAATAATTTTGCTCGCTTGATAATAATATTTTATGACGTAACAAAAACCATATTAGTGAAAAGTTTCAGTCAAAAATGTTTTAGTTTCATTATTAAAACGAATTTTCCATTTCGTTATAACGCGTCTACATACATACAATCTATATACATTATACAGTAAAGATAATTTTGTCATAACGTACATATTATATTAGATTCTGATCGGAGCAAGAGAGCTATGTTTTTTATAATGATGTTTATTATTTTTTTCCTGCGAGCAATTTTTTTTTTTTTTTGTTTTTAAAGATTAATAAACAGATATTCCGCCACTCAATTTATGTCGTTCTATATATACAAAATCTATATTGTCAATAGTAAAAATTGTAGTAAAGTCTTACTAGAAGTTACTAGATTATTTTTTTTTCTTAATAACAATGTTTTCAAAAATATTTGAATTATACATTGAACTTAATAATATTATTTACTATTGTTATACCAGATGATAGCTCAAGCAAATAAAGTATTGATGCATTAATGATTACTACAAAATACATAATATAATTTACTAAATGTAAATTAATTAGAAAGTCAGTAGTCCTGATTCTTGATAGAGTGGGAATATTTTTCTGCATTTTTTTAAATTAAATAATTTACCACTGTTTTCAGATGATTAAAAAAAAAAAAAAAAATTTTAATTATATAAAATTATTTATCGACAATATTGAGAAAAAAATTTATTGAATTGGGTTGAATTTTAAACGAATGAGATCAGTTCATAATTTAAAAAATACAGCAAAATATTACAAAATTTTAGATACAATAGGATTAAAAAGTTTGTGAAAAGTAAAATTTTGCATGTAAAATATGCAATATCTTGCTACATTTTTGAATAAAAATGGCCATTTTAAAATTTTTGACGATTTTTAGGTTTTTTTTTTTTTATAAATTATGAGGCCATTAGTCATATATTTTAGTTTAAAAAAATGCAGTCAAATGTTCGCACTCTGTCAAAAATTAAGGAAACTGTCTTTCCAATTAATTTGCATGAGTATTGTATAAATTATTGTACAACATACGCCTGTTTAAGACCGTTCTGGCTGTTTTAAATGCACTTCAGTGATTCAAAAATGTTACCATCTTTTGTTGTGCCTGTAATCATATACCTACCTACTATTATTTGAACATTTATGTATCCACATTTCCAACTACGTTTGTATCACTGGAGCGTGCCTCGGTCGGTTAAAGATGAATATAGAAATTTGTGATACATATTAGATACAAATGACGGTCGGACGTTCAAATCCAACCGTCGGAATTTTTGTTGCAAAATTACTGGAAAAATGTTTTGTAATACCTCAATATATTTGAAAAATAATAAATTTTTGTTAGGTACATTTAAAATGTAATACTAAAAACCAGAGTTAAAAGAAAATTAAATGAGTTTAAAAAAAAAGAGTTAAAATTATGTACACAGAAAAAATAAATAAACATCATTGTTAAACCACTAGGAGCTCTCTCGCTACGTTCAGAATATAAAATAGTAATTAACTCATAATGTTATATAGCTTAATTTTAATATTTTACAATATGGCCATCATTGACAAAATATCTCGAACTAAATACAATGAACCAAATATATATATATGTATATATGCCTACATTACATAAAATTATTATTATTGTTATAGGCTAATTATATTCTTATAGATCATTAATGGTCGTCAAAGAGTGGAATTGATTATTTGATCATTGCCTACTAACAATCTTCGTTTTGTTTAAATACCAACATATTCAAAATAAGTGCATTTTTCAAGACTTTAAAAACGGAAAGAAGTTATTCTTGAAGCAATATATATATATATATATATATATATTGTTTCTATTACAGTTAACGGAGATTTCCACTTGATGCTGTAAACTTGTACGAGTTTCGGGCCACCTGTAGAGCACAAAATAGATGAAGGCAAGGCGATCTATAATGACCAAAACTAAAATCATTTTGTGTACTTAAAAGAAACACAATTAATTCATGAATATAATGTGAATTTATAAGTATTTTTTTTTTTTTTTTAAATATAGTTATGTTTATGTATAAAAGACATATAAGTATAATATGTTCCGATATTCTAAATTTTGAACGTAGCAAGTAATTTATAAGTATTCATTTTATTACAATGGTGTTATTTCATTGTTTATTTTTTGGATAAAAGTGGAAAAGGATATTTTAGTTAAAGATCATTCTGATGTTAAATTTCATTTACATTTAAAAAGTTATTTATCGATTTACAAGTAACTCGCCTGAGCGTAAAACAAAACTACCGACAAAATCGGAAAATTTTCTAAAAATATGTGTTTTGACCAAATCGGGGGCAGTAAATTTGTATTTTATTAAACCTACCTCAGAAAATAATAATTCCAGAAACCTTAATTTTACACCAAATAATAATTATATATATATAGCAGTATTATTAGCATTAGGTTATCATGATAAAAACGTTTGAACATTTTTTTAAATAAATAAAATAATTAAATCGTATGTAACTCTAATTTTATTTAATAATATTATAAATAAGAATTAAAATTTGTATATCACCAGTTTTTCGAATAGTCACAATAATTATTTAACGTTACTTTCGACCTAAATCAACAATACTAGTTACAACATCGTCTTATTACACTTAGTTCTCGATTGGCAGACTGGAGTAGTATTCAGAATATTTTTAAGAATTCCAAACATTTTTTAATTACTTTTTTTTGAAAATATTTAATACAGTATTCTAGATACTTTATTAAGATTCAATCACATTTTTAAAAATAATTAAATTATTTTTTCCGTCGTAAATTGTATTCGTGTATAAGAACATAATCTTTTTTGTAGGTATATTATATTATTTTATTTTGTTTTCATCTATATTTAGTAAGATAGTAATATTATTTTCCAATATTAAATTTGTTGATTTGAATAATAATAATTTTTATTGATGAAATAAATTGTTTGAAAGTATAATATTATTATTGATATTATTTTAGTAGATATTATATATATTTTAGTAACTACAGTAATTAGTGATATGAGATCTTATATAGGTATATAATACTAATTATTTTTAAAAAAAATTACATTAATAGTAAGTCATTCAGAGTATTACAGAAAAAAAAATAGTTACTCAATTATTACTTAAATAGTTAAATGAATCACATAATATTAAATTTGGATATATAATTTATAATTAATAAGTAGGTTTCTATTATCGATGTGTTATTATATTATTTTTTTTATTATTCAAATAATTTGTTATTCAATTACACTGAAAAACATGATGAAATATAAATATTTAATAATATTTTAATTATGTACTATTTTTGTTACATATTGAAATAAAGTAAAAAAAATATATATATATTCTTAATGTATTTGCATTTCAAAGACTTAGGGTTAGGGAATACTAATATAATAAAGTATTCGAATACATATTCTAAATACTTTTTTTAGAAATATTTGAGATATATTGTATTCAAAATACTTTTAAAAAGTATTTTACACAAATCTGGCGATTGGATAATGCACTCACTTTGGTCACCAAGAAAGATATATTATGTTCATATTTCATATATTTTAATTTTTAAGAATATTATTATTTTGATTATTTTCTTAAAGGCTATTTTATGACGAAATTATTTATTTAAAATCGAAGAGTTTTCTTATATTTTGCAATTAACCCTATTCATAATATCAGATTGGAGAATACTTCAAACAAATGCACTAAAAATTTAATAATTAATTTTGAATTTATATAGAGTAAAATAACTTTTTAATCGTATTTACAGCTATAAACAATACATTTATTAGCAAACTTAATACTGTTAAATTAAGAGTCTCAAAGTTTTACTCTAAAATATTAAACATGATTAAAACATTATTTAATTAAGTTTTAGATTAAACTAATAAGGTATACCCTCTTATATAAGTTCCAACAAGTTTTTAAGAATTTAATCGAGTTTTAGGTGTATTTCACATATAATTTTATTTTAACTATGCTATATTGTAATAATAACACTAATAACAGTGTTGTTTAACCCAATTTTTTCATGTTTTTTTTTTTTTTTTTTTTTTGTTCATCTTTGTCTGAATGTTCAAAAACACATCGGAACTGGCGAACACTTTTATATAAAATATTTATTAGATGTAAATATATTAAAAAATTAAAAATTGTTAAATGTAATTTATTATTAAATGTTTTACCTACTTATAATTTTATATAACATAGATGCATAGAAATAATAATAAAATTATTTTCTTCGAAAAAATATTAACAAAAATGAAAAAAATTGAATATTGTATTATATTCTCAAATAATCTATAACGTATTGAATATTCTCTGAACCCTAAAAGATGCCTTTTATATAAAATAAATTGTTTTTTTAATTGTATGTTTCATGGACCGTTAAGATATCTTACCCCAATATAACTGTATAGACTAGAAACAAATATGTAAAATCATAAAAATCCTACCTCTAGATAAAACTGTATTTTAGATAACTTGTATAGTAAATGTAAATATATAGACATTTTTTGTATTCAAATGATTTTTTTTATTTTAGTTTAACAATTTAATAATTTTACATTGTACATGTACTTTTAAATAATGTGACAAAATAAGTGCATTTATATAGCAATATTTTTAGAAAATATTTTAGTGCATATTCAGGACTTAAATTGATATTTTGCGGGTCTACGGCTAATGAAATGCGAACCACAATATATTTAAATAAATAAAAATTTATAATAAAAATGATGAAATTGTCAAATATAACAAAACCTATAAATTATATTGCATTTACGGCCAAAAGTTTTTAAATGACTTTTTATCTATTCATTCGAATAAATATTCTAAATACAAACTAAATGTACTTTTTCCAAGACACCTGTGCATACGGATTGTTCGCGTAATATCATATTATTATTTACGGTGACAACTATACTTGGTCCGTTCTAAGTCGTGACACCGATATTATATTATTTTTGTTTTTACAGATAAGAAATAAACCGCTAATTTGATACATAACGTAAACTATTTAGAAAATCGTTTTGGCAGAGTATTTTTTTTTTGGGGGGGGGGGGGAGGGCGGGGTATTCACGTAGATATTATACGTTGGTATTATAGGTAATAAGACACTGTTGCTTGCGTCGACGCCCTTTTTTTTTTTTTTATACACGTTTGTCATTTGCATAGTCAACCCGACACACTCGCAAAAAGCCTTAATGGAATCTCGTCGGAAATATTATCGTTATAACACATACATTAGCATTATAAATACGCCTTTAAATGACCACGAAGTAGCCATTTTATCAATAGTCTCGTTTTAGTAATCTAGGTTTATTTTTATTTCTTCCAGGAATTTTTGTTTTTATTTTTTAAGTATCATTAAAATCATTGCATTAAGAAAAAAAAAATACATTAAATATAAAAATAAAATATTACATACATTTGTGCACTAACGTAAAAACTGGGAAATAGGTACGTTTTTAAAAACTCATAGAATCAGAAGAATCATTTTACTACTTCACAGTCTAGTTTATGGACTTATAGATTATATGAATACATATCTACAAATATCTCAATCACTCCATTTATTTCAGCATATTTTTGCTTAAACTATGTATTGTTCACTCATTCAGACTAAAGTTAGTCTAAAATCAAAATTCGTTGAACTACACCGTAAGCTATCACAAGTCGTATTAGATCTTAAATAATTGTTTTTTTTTTTTTTTTTTTTATATATATAATGCACTGTATTTTAAAATATTTATAGGTAATAATAAATCATTATAAATATAATGTCCTATAGTCTATGTATCTTACAGTATTTTTACAAATAATGAAAATTTTTGTTTTAATTGATCAGTACTTTTATTTATTTATTTATTTATTTAAAGTATTTTATGTATTCCAAGTTTGTTAAGTTCTCTACCACAAGAAATAACTGTGAAATTCATATAGAAGTAAATGTGTTTAATGAAAAACCAAAGAAATTATATTGTATTTTAAATTCATATTTTTACAATTATTTTTTTTTTATTAATTAGCTATACGTTAGCTATTGAATTGATAAAACATTGACAGATTGACAACTAAGTGCTTAAGTCTATAATATAAGTGATCCATTTATAAAACGGTTCTTACCGTTTTAACAACGTTACCCGTATAGTTATTATTACCATAATAATATGTCGACGAGATAACCGTCACTGGTACGAGATTAAAAATTCCCATTACGATTTTAACAACAAATTTCTCAAAACGAAATAAGACGTTTTCATTGCCAACGCAATTATACGGTCGTGTTGACAATCCATTATGCGTTGGTTTTACAAAAATGTTGTTGGCTGAACAGCGACGAGACAATTGTCAGACGGACGTGCGTGTATTTTATTTTAAAAATGGGTGTCGATCCCGTTCGAGTGATGGTATAGGCTATCGTGTCCGGGCACAAACGGGGAAACATCGGGAAAAGGGACCGGTGGACAAATCGGCCGTCCAGGAACACCAGCCGTTTGCCGGTCACGGTAATCACCGCCGACGAATCACTATATTATGCGGACAGGACTGTCCGGGCAGCCGCGGACGACCGGCGACCCCGTAGTCCAATACAGACCAATGGTGGTCCGGTCGCGGTAAAGAGTCGTGGTAGGCCGAAGGAAAAACGCCGCCGACACCGAACCCGCCGCCCGACCCGTCGAGTCCGGTTTGGACGCGTCAGGGGTACGACACGGTCGTCCAATTCCTTTGTTCTCGAGATTCGCGTTTCTATGACCTTGAACGCGCGTGTATCTAGTTGACCGGGGATATAGGTGAACGTTACCACAGCAATTTGTCCGAAAAA
>JAIPRL010001420.1:0-83676 GCA_025469235.1 Pemphigus obesinymphae | reverse complement strand
GGTTGTTAATATACGTCCAATAAAATGTTTGTTGATTTAGAAATAAAATATTTGTTAATTTAACAGTAAAATAACAAAACGTATTATTGATTTAACAATATCTTTTATCAATGTCTTGGGTAAAATTGTCTAATATTGAATACAAATTTATTTGAATTAACAAATATTTCGTTAATTCAATTATAAATATTTTGTGTTCATTTCTTTTTTCTTCTTCGTAGAACAAACGCTCATTTGTTAATCCAAATAGTCAATTTAAACAGAATATTTTTCAATTTAATAACAAATTTTATTATAATAATAAAATCTGTATTAATTTTAACTATTGTTTTTATTAAATTATAACTTATATATTTTGTGAAATTTACAAAATGAATTTGTTATTGTAAACATATTTTTTACTAATTTAACAATATATACATTAAAATAATAAAAATTGTATTATTTCAACAAATATTCGTTTGTTAAAATTTGATTATTGCATATTGTTAATCTACTAATGATATTTAGTTCAGTATAGGTATTAGGTATCTATATAAATAAGACAATATTATAGTTTACAGATCTAATTTTTATTATTATTTTTATTGGATAATTTTGGTAGTAGGTACTGAATATTTTTCGTGTCCGCGGTTGTACTCAGTATATTGTCGATAATATTTCAATGTTACCGGTATTTTTTGGTAAACCGTTAGAACATGACTATACACGGTATATACCGAACTCAAATATATATTATATATTTCTATCGTTTGCGTAATTAATATATAAGTACTATATTACATAATTTAAGTAATTTATGCATTCTTTTTTTAGTGCACTTTTTCATGGCACTAGATTTCTACATAATATATATATATATATATAGGATTCTAAATAGATTAACATCTAAATAGAAACATAGATTATATATAGCTATGGTTAATCCTATAATAATAATATTATAATATAACTATAGGTATAGGTAGTAATTATTAAACCGTGGCAATTGCTCTGCATATTTTAACGTATGATGGACACATCAAAGTTATTGACCCTATATCTATATATTATATATAGTAACGATATAAAAATCATTTCCAATTAACTATCAGGTATATTAGCGTATATGTGTCCACTATATAGGAAATCGACTTATTTCTATCTATAGAGATACCATATTTTATTAACCGGAACACTGCATATTATGTGTACCGTATTTGTTGCGTTTTTATTTATTTATGCGTATAACATAACATACGTAATTAGATATAAATATATTATAATAGATAGGTATTAATATAATAAGTGCAACTTCTTTTGCGAGCGGGACTAAATGCAACATCTTTTGAGTGTGCGAAATCTCGGACGTGTGAAATTCCTTTTGAGCGAAACTCGTATACATTTTCATTACTTTTTTCGAAGTTTTTTGGGAAATAATATTGTATTATTATTATTTCTAGAAAACGGTCCATCACCCTGAAAGTGTTTCCGATGAATGAAAGGCTTACAAATTAACTTATCCGAAAATTGATTGAACTTAGGTACTATTCTCGTGGATTTTGAATAAAAACTCAACAGGGCTTATGCTAACGTGCAGTTCTAAATTAAAAAATTTGCAGTTCTCAAAAAAAATATCACGAATTAATTTCATCTGTTTTCCAAAACGTAATATCCGCCTAGCGTCTTTCGGGTGGTACGAATTTTTTAAACCTAGGTATCATAACCTAACCTATTGAGTTAATAAAAATTAAAGGAGCTTATTTCTCTTTAGCCCCCCTCCAATTTTAACAACTGAAATTGATTCAAATTGTAAATAGGACTGTATATAGATACCTAGATAATGAATTAAAAATGTGAATTTCATTGTTTATTTTATTATTAAAACTATTAGTAGGTACCTAGTGTATCTTATTTCATGATTTCTTAATAGATTTTAATTTTTCGACTTCTAAATGTGATAATATATTATGCATATAAAATGTATTTTAATAATTCATATATTTTTCTGTGATAATATTAATAATCTAATTGGAAGTAATCTATCAAATTAATTTGTATTCATCTATAGTATTGTGTAATAATTGTATAGTCCTATTTACAATTTAAACCAATATTTAGGTATAGCTAGAAAAAAAAATTCGGCCGGATTTTGTCCTAGATTCGATTTCCAAATATTTATATATTAAGCTCGATTTACTAGTATATACGATCCAACTATATTTATCAAATATTTGACGATTGTCAAATTTCAAACATTTTCTAAAATATTTCAAAAATTCATCAAATATTTACCAATCACTTTGATAAGGACTGATAGAGTATTAAAAATGTTAGAAATAATGAGTAAAAGTTTATTCAAATTATAAAAGTTTTTCCAATCCTCAATGCACGAGTAAGTCATTGAGCCTTTTGATTCATTATTTGCTAGCCTAATTTTATTACGAGTACTTATTAGGAGATAGTTTATCTCCTACCTACTGGATGATAATATAAATGGTACACTGATTTTATTTTTGTGCAAATTACAATTCACATTTTCTACTGCCTGGGGCGGGGCAGATTATATAATATTATCTGTATTTTAGTGAAAATTGCAGACTTCCGTTTCGCTCGGTTTTCGCCTGAGTGTAAACGGTTTCGCATAACGATAACGTCACAACTCAATATAAGTCAATATAATTTCAATTACAATTAGGAAAAATACTACGGAGGTTTGAGAATTTGAAATACGTTTATACTATGAAATATTACGTTCAACAATCGTTCGGATTTTCAGTTCTCGAGTTTTTATGTAACTATTGTCGCTATATAGACGGATCTATGAATGTCCAAAACAACATCGTACAAATCGAATATGGACTTGTCACAGGGTATATTTTATAACACACAATTTAATTAAACGTTCAGATCTATAAAAGTTAGGCACTTAAGAATAATACATAATTAAAATTAAGGGGGGTGAAAAAAAATATATAATATTAAATAATGAAAGTTATAATGATAAGAAAATGTATTACTATATTATTACCTACATATTAGGTACCTATATAAATAATTTCCTCCTCCTTACAAGTATTATCAACCTACCTATCTACACCTACTCAGTAACCCACATAATGGCCGGAGTCTGTAATCCGCATTTATATAATATAAATATCTATACATATCTAACAATAGTTATAACTGTTGTATCAACATTTAATGGTAGACGACTATAGGTATATATACAATAATAATATGTTCCAAAATATAAAAATTTAAATTTAAATTTGCACCAAATTAAAATTGGGCTATAAATTGAGTGGGTATTCGAGTATCTATATGGTGTAGGTACTCGATGTATCTCGTAATAATGCGTACAATATACATTATATATATATACTATTATACTCGTAAATATTATAAGGCTTCTAAATAATGAATCAAATGCTCAAAAATTGTGATTTTGGAATCGGAAAAATATGTTTCAAATATTGAATATGAAAAATCTATGTTTTGGTTGTTTTCTTTATGATATTTTAAGGAAAACATTTTAAAAACGACGTAGTATAGGTATAATGGTATATCAATAATCTATATGAAATAATTTTGGAGTAGGTATGGTTAGAAAATATTTTAGAAATTAAAATATCATCCAAAGTTCTGCGTGAGAATGACGTACATTCACGTACTATATCATCAAAAGAATAATCGATTTTAATTTTGGTACAAATTAGAATTCTATATTTCGTTTACATATATACGGTGGTGCAAATTACATATCTTTATTTTGGTGCAAACACAAACTCCACGGCTTGACACCGTTAAATATTATTCATCGATGAATCAAATATTATTTGTATGAAATATCATTGCTCCGATGTTAAATGATATATCTAATATTTTTTTACTGAACCCAAATAATAATATAACGGTAATGTTTTGTAAGTGATGGGGGATATGATACCAATATGATTTAATAAGATAAACTATACTCAAAATTGTATATCTTGATTTTTATCTAAAACTATTATATCCGATAAAACAAAATAAACATTTGTTTTCATAATTTCATTATTTTTCCAAAAGAAATATGGAAAATATTGATATTGACGCTGTAGCGTTCCCTGTGATTCTTGATAAATAAACAATATAGGCAATACGAGCTGTTAAACATGAAAAAAATCGAGAGTATCGAGAGCTCTCTCTTCCTCTGCGTTCCTAGCGAAGTAATTTTTTTTTTTTTTTTTTTGGTGGGGCAGTCGTGTGTTTAGCTTACTGATTGAACTTTTTTTTTTTGAATAAACGAAAAAAAATGTCACACCTTTTAAGAATTTGGCTGACTGCAAAACTCATTTTCATAAAAATACTTTCTTCTTAAAAACCTCAAAAAAAAAAAAAAACGCATTGGACATGGCCCTTAACGATTTAGCCGACCCTAAATCCGATTTGGTCGACTGAAGCAATACTTATTGCCCCCCTTCCCCGCTATATAGTTATATGCTTCTGCAGGTTTCTCCCCGATTCAACCACTGTAATATATTATATTACCTATTATTATAGCTCTATACGCGCTCTCTCTCTCTCTCTCTCTCTCTCTGTGTAAATAGCTCGCTCTCGGAAAAGTCTAAAAAAAAAAATTGCGGTCATCTATTTAATAATTGCCGTATAATACCTTATAATATAATAATATATGTGTAGTACGATGTGATGTGATAGTGTGTGAAATTTTTCACATAGATTATAACATATATATATATACAGCTGCTGCAGTGTATATACGCGTTGTGTGTCGTTGCGCTTAAACAACCGTATATTATTGACATTATAATATATATATTATAATATTATTATATACGTTAAACGGTATTCGTTCGCGAATCCATCACACACACACACACACACACATTCACACACGTCATGTATACAAATAATACAAATTTACACACACACACACACATATATATATATATAATATTCTAACAAGTGCGATGGCCGTCGCCATCGCCTCGTCCATTGTCGTCGACGACATAATATATATTATTATGTTTTTTAACACACCGTATTATATATTTTTTAATATACCGTATATTATATTGTTATAATGTAATATAATATATATATATATAATATACTATATATCGCCCGACGACGTCGACATCATATATCTGGGGTATATCTTTCCACGGTTTTCAACGCATAAACATCACACTCACACATATGCATAATAATAATAATATATATATATATACACATACACGCGTGTTAAATATATTTCATTATACACCGGTCGTCGATATACGCGTATTAATACGATTTATATATACGTTATTATTATATGCTGTACGAGAGGCCTCGTTTAAATTGGTTTCCAATGACTGGGCGTTTTTCTCTCCATTTTTTTTTTTTTTTTTTTTTTTTTTTTGAAATTTTTTTTTCATTCTCACACTGCACCGTATATTATAAGTATTATAAGTATTCCACCGCAGCAACCGCCGCCCGTCCCCGATATATTATATTAATATTATTTATCATTATATTATTAAATATATATAATATATAATACCTATATCGGCCGGTTATAAACCGGCGGAACGATATACGTGCGTTTGTGTGTGCACATTTTTTTTTTTTTCTATTCTCGCACCGCCCGAACAATACAAAATAATTTATATCATATATAATATTATTATATTAGGTATATTAGATTAGATTAGACGTGGTGTTATAATACCTATTATATATATATAGCTGCTGCTGTTTCTGCTCCGGCTTGCTGCCGTCTATTCCATATAATATTATATACATTATAATATATATATATATATATACCTATATATACTATACGATTGTATTATATTATTATGTTACGAAGACGATGATTTTCGATAATCTCTCTCTCACTATCTCTCTCTTTATAAGTATATATATATATATATATTATGTATTGTATTGATATAATATAATCGTGAGATTTTCGTGAGCCACAGTTTAATTAACGGAGCAGTTATAACCTGCAGTATACCTACTCGAATTGGAAAATAGATATATACAGTGCCGCAACTATCGGGAGTGCTGGGGGTGCAAAGAACCCCTGGGCCCCTGTCAAATCATACCCCCAAGCCTATGTCTAACCATAAAAATTGCTCCAATTTGATTAAAATTTGATTTTTAAAAATGACTTTTTTTTCTTTTGCTTATTAACATGTTAACACAAAAGACTTTCGAAAACGGTAAATAAGCAAAAAAAAAAAAAAAAATAGACTCTAATATTGAATCGCACACCCACCAATATATACCAAGTTGCGGCACTGATGTGGTCACAAGATTTAACAGTGCACAACATAACGTTTTCGAACGATGGTCAAAGAGTCAACTGTTTTTTTATCTCAAACGGAATGCAATGTATTAGGGTTGTGGGTAGTTAACTTGGTATATACAATTAACTCGAGTTGATTTTTCGAACGCAACACTTTTCGGTGTGTCGTCCTCTTTGTGTCTCGGTGAAAATGATTCTAATAATATTATCTTTATGTTACACTCTCCTAAACACATTAAAATTGTATGTAATTTATAAGATAAACCAATATTTAATGTACCTATACGGATGTACAATACAGTAGTACATATACCAAATATTAAGTAGACACATTTATATTATATTACACTAATGTCTAATGCCTATATACGGGAAACATTTTTTTTTTTTAATGTTTAAAATCGTTTATTGTTGTAACAAACATTGTTCACGCCAATTAGATGTGTAGTTGCTTGTGTTTTTGTTTCATTCTGTCTTGGTATCATATGTCTTGGTGTTTGTGAATATTCTGGTGTAGCGTACCTACCGTTGCAATATTGATTGCGATACCGATTTAAATATTATTATTATAAACACAGTCCCCATTTATACCAACAAAGATTTGTTTTTATTTATAAGGTGAAACAAGCATTATGATATTACTCTGATCATAATGATAATGACACTATATAATAATAACTATTAAAAGTGTTAAAATTCTAATGCGAATAACGGGAAATGATAACTACTCGTATATATATATATATGAGTATTGCATTTTTTGAATTAATTAATATTTTAATTTTAAATATATAGGTAAGGAGTAAAAAAAAAAAAAAACCCGGCAAATGGAGATATCGTATAGGTGCCCCATTAATCTCCTACCTTAATACGCGGCCACTGTCTACACATCAGGTCGAACACCTCATTTGATGAAAAAAAGTTTAAAAAATCGTTTTTTTCTATTTTCATTTATTTATTTATTTAATTATTTTATTGCCGCAAACGGGAAGACTTCTCGCAGAAAATTAGCTTTCCGGACGTCCGTGATCCGTCGTCGAATCGTAAATATTTCTGGTCATAATGACGTGTTGGTAAACGTGTACCTACGTTCTCTGTTACAGGTTACCTATACATATATTATAGTCGGATCGCAACTTACGATTTCATTTGGAACTCGGTACCTTTATACCCGGTCACACACACCTGTCAAGCA
The DNA here is from genome assembly GCA_025469235.1 of Pemphigus obesinymphae. Taxonomy (NCBI): domain Eukaryota; kingdom Metazoa; phylum Arthropoda; class Insecta; order Hemiptera; family Aphididae; genus Pemphigus; species Pemphigus obesinymphae. The sequence goes on along the minus strand of JAIPRL010001420.1, from coordinate 76,201 downwards.
AGCACGGTATATACCCATAGCCACAACAGCCTCATTATATTATGCTCACCCATTTATCTCGTTTTTCGACTTTCTTTTTCAAACGTATATTTTTTAGTGTGTGCGCCTACCTATTTTTTTATCGCATTACACATTATTATGACACGTTATCGCGATCGTTTCGAAGAAATAAAAAAAAAAAAAAAAAAAAAAAAAACGAAATAAAAATTAGCCCGATACGTGTATTATACGCGTATATATTATATTATAGGTGCCCACTCGTATACGCGAGTAGGTAATAGTAAAACGTTCACGTTAGTATTAAAAAAAAAAAAAAATGCAATTCGAACGATTTCCGATGTTCACGACGATTCGGCACGAACCGTATATAAACGTAAGTCATGCACGCGCGTACTACATATTATTATTATTATTATTATTATTATTATTATTATTACCTACCTACCTATACGCGCGTTATATTATCGTCTGGAATTTATTTTCAATTTACCGACTCGAAAAAAAATATCAAACGTAATTCATAATTTTAACGTGATAATAAAATATACAACGCGCAGTGTTTATAATATACGCGACGGTTTTTTTCCGTTTTACCATACCTACCTATAGGTATACCTACCTACTATTATAGTGTACAACGCATAACGTATATTATTATCATAATATATCGGCTTCTGCGCTCAGGTTCATTATTGCAGTGGTCTTCTGTAACTTGTACCCAACGATATTTTATTATAATGAATGTTTTTCGTGTTATGTGTGTGTGTGTGTGTATGTTTTTTCTACGTTTTAATAATTTTTTAACACTATATCAACGATCGCGAACACGGGTGCCGGACGTTTATATTATATCATGTACCTACACGATATATATACCTACCTTTGTGTATTATAATATAAGCGATATAGTGATTATGACACCAGCTGAATTTTATGTTATTATCATTATTATTATTATTATTATTATTTTTATTACTAGTAAATTGCTTTTTTTTTTCCCCCCGTAGACAATTTACGAAAAAATAAAAGCCGTTTAACGTTATAACATCTGCCTATACTGTGACCGCAGTATATCTATACCCACCATATATACCTGTATAGGTACCGAGAGGTATAATATTATACACCATCGGAGCGTTCGAATCTAATAATGTTTTCGTTCGATGAGTACTATTACACAATAATAATAATATGGGCAATGTATATAACTATATGCGTTGTTATTTTCGATATCCACATGGTAATTATCGAAATTATACAACGTTTTTAATACCTACAGTGTCCCAATATATGCATAATATTATATTGCATACTGCCCTCCGGCCCCTACGATTCACATTTATCTTTTTACGGTTCGTTTGCGCGCGCGCGCAAAAAACCATCGATCGCGCACTCATATTTTAGCCATCAACGACATTGTCCCGAACCGAGAACCCGTTTGCGCACGTCTTTCTCGTCCATGTAGATAGGTACCTATGAAGAAAAAAAAAATATAATATTTACCTATATTATATATATACATATGATTCGAACATTAATACTTAAACGGAAATTCAGGGCTCGGTGTGGCTGCTTCGAATTCGAGGTGTGTTTAAAAACTATTTTGTCCATATTATATGGATGCGGAATATGTTAAAAAGGACATATTTCAACGAAATGGTATTATAGTAAATTTTCGTTGTCGTTTTATATTAAAAATACCTTCTTTGTATCATTTTTAGTCGTATAGAATAAGTTGTAAATATTCGCAATATGTTGCAAAAAAATATAATATGTCACAGTTATGGCATAGACTACATACGACATAGGTGTCTTTTAACATATTATGAATTCGTACAATGATATGTCAAGAAGCATCTATGTATCATAGTTTTATACGACCAAAAATGATACGTAGAAGGTCTCTTTAACACATATCGACGTGTTCAATAAACGCTTGCAGGTGTTCAACCTTAATTGGATATATTAAAATATATTCATTTTACATGTGTAATATTATTTTGGAAATTTAATTTATTATAAAGGACCTATATTTCGAGTTATTGAGTATTTATATAGAAATATTACTTTAGAAAAAAACGTATTTTTATTTTTCTATTTAATATAAATTAATACAAAATCATGATGATAGATCATTAAATACAAATTAATTAAGAGCAAAACGGTTATTTTGTTTCTCAAAAGTTCATAAAAATGTAGATAGGTCCCTTTAACAAATATCCATTCATATATACGTATATATATATATATATATATACACACATACCTTCCAAGAATTTTATTACATAAAATATTAACATTGCATTATAAAAAAAATTAAAACAAAATAATATTATTTTCAGAGCCGTAGAGCTTGGCGAAACTAGCCCGAGCTAAGGGCGCAACAGAAAAGGGTTCGCAAAAATCGAAATTCAGTAATATCTATCGCTAAATTTCTAATATTGGAGGGCGAAAATTCGACGTGCAAAATCTTGTAAAAGTAAGTTGATGACTTTCTTTTTTTGCTTATTAACTAGATTTTTAAGGAATGGGGGCGCAACTCCAAGTGATTTATGACTTTTTTTTTCTTATTACCAATTTAGGGACGGAAATTCGGTTCTTTGCCTAGAGCGCTATCGAATCTTGCTACGGTTCTGATTATTTTATTAACGTTGAAATTCATAAAAAAAAAATTTGCACTTTGCTTATCGGGTGTCAATAGGGGTGGAAGTACTTCGCTTATTGGCCAGAGTACTTTTAATGAATGTATTGCATTTGAAAGCAATGATAAATCGATAAAACAATTCTGAGCGGACTTCAGTGGTAGTATACATAAATATCGAATTGACGAAATCGTATTTGGCTGTTTTTACGTCATTTTTCGGTAGTTTTTCCTACCGTGTTTTTCGAAAATGGCCAAAAATAGCTTTTTTAAAGTATAGTCTAGATGAAATTTACTACCGGATAATGGGATCACATATATAAATTGGTTCATAACTTCATGTCTTCTGGTCAAAAAGTTGTACACCAAAAAATAATAAACATCGCATTGTAAAACCACTAGCTTCATCGCTCCGCTCAGAATTTCAAAGAGCCAAAAAGGGGATATGATACCCTCATCCCCCCGTGAGCACGTCCCTGATACTTTCTTCTTGAGTTTTGAATCCTAAAATTGGTTTGTATAGTCAATCTCCACTCTTCTCTGTTATGTGCCTTTACTTTAATTTACGAATTTCATCCTTGGCCCATCACTGTTTGTTGTATAGATATATATTCCAACCGTGGTCTTTTACGATTTTCATTATCCACGCGCCGTTCTACAATATTATTTATTCAAGCAATCTGTCAAGTCTCAGTGCACGGCCAATCCATTTATTTCTTTTTCGCCTGATAATTTTCCATAGAAATTCTTTCCTCTGACATTTTTTTCTTCTTCATTAGTTACCATATATCCATCCAACATATCTTGAACATCCTTCCATAACATCACATCTCAAAAACTTCTGTCCTTCTTCGTTTTTATTTAGCAATTTCCACGTTTTGCTGTCATAGAACATTATACTCTAAACGTATAGTTTTAGAAGATTTTTTTTCATCTGTAGGATATAATATTTGTTACAGTTTTTTTTTTAGCATATTTGGGTTTAAATATTTTTGATATAGATATACTTTGTAAAAATAAAACAGAATAATATACACAATTAATATAAATGTTAAATTTATTATAGGATTAGGATAGGGCAGGGGGTGAATTAAATTTAATATTTTAAATTGACGATAATTAATTTTCATTCGTAATATGATTCCTAGTCAAGTCAATCAATAAGCATACCAAATATTATATAACCCTTTAAACAAAATTCAATCAAAATTATCTAAAAGTGAACTCTATATATATTTAACAAAATATAAACAAAATGAAAAAAAAAAAACAGTCAGTATACGGAATGAAAGCCGTATTTATTGAAGATACTTGTGGTGGATGTATTGAATTTAAAAGAAATGGTAAACTGTTTTTGAAAAATGGTAAAAAACTTTGAGTGGAGTTGGGTATAACACGTATATACATCACGATATTACCGTCAAAATATATACTTTGAAATATATTATATATAAATATGTTGTTGATAAGTTTGTTTAGAGTCATTATTTCCAAAATGATCCGTTTTTAAACTATTTTCTGGTAGTTTATTCTTATACTCCTTCATCCAAAAATTCATTTTTTTTTTGAGTATTTTCTAATAAAATTTTATGCTTTTGTTTAAAAAATTATTCACAAAAAAATAAAAATGAAATAAATAAATAAACATCATTGTAAAACTTATCTTAGAATGTAAAATCGTCAAGTTCAAAATCGTTTCAACATAACTGAAATTCGTATTAAATAATAATGTTCGACATTGATTTTCAATGAGTTTTTACATTTCTCTAGATTTTAATTTAATTTTGTTTTTTTTTTTTTTCAGCAAATTGCTGCAACAATAGATATACAACAATATATTCTGGAATGTTTAAATATAGGTATATGTACTTAGGTACTATTTATATATATTATTTTTCATAAAACAAGTTTTATTTTTAGATTTTGTCCTCATTCCATTAAAAAACCTAGATTATATTATCAAATAATAAATATATTACATCAATAAAGTGATATCCAGTCGTATACATTGATATTTAATCTCCGATCACACATCAGGAAAAAGGGAATTTATACTAGTATCAGTTGAATCTGTACAGACAATATATCAATGAACAAGTATACAAGCTACGAGTGAAATTTATACTTTTAAATACAATGATACATTCCAAAAACTATATACAGAGTAAAAGAGTACAAGAAAAAAAAACTTTTTTTTTTTTTTAATAAATAAACTACGAGATTAGATTTATTATATAATTATTTAATATTCGCATTCATGTAAATCTATTGAATTATGTTTAGTATACAGCTTTATATCGATCGGGAAACTCGAAAATCGATTCTTTAAAATACGGCAATAATATTATGTGTGTTCGATGTTCAATCTTTAAAAATGCTGCAATGAACCTTTTTGAACATATTATAATACGAGTATATACAGTCCTATTTTAAAAACGGTAAAATCGATACAATATTTCTGGCTTAAATGGCGCATGGCAGGACTGTTCTGAGGATTTTTGGGACATAGAGATAAAAGTGGTTTATTTTTTTATAGTACCATTTAAATATTGAGATTCGTATTGACATTAAAAACATTATATTTATATTTGATCATAATATTATACATGTATAGGTATATTATATAGGTGCAACAATTGCAATAACCAAAATTTATCCGCAGATGACGATATTACCACATGGTGAGATGCCTGCATATTATATTACATTATATATATTATAACTGCGGTTTGGCGCAAGAAAACCATTTATTAATTTTATTTCTTTTGAAGTAACATATTTTATTGCGTTTTTTTTTTTTTTTTTTATAAATATAGTTAGTATAACTTATTGCAAACAACTCATACCTACTTAGTCCATATACGTAGTCCATTTTGATTTTAAGACGACTTGATATCTATAACTAACTGATTGATATAATAAAGGACATTAATTATACGTTCAGAATTTTTATTCCAAATTTGTAAATTTTAATATTATAGTAAATCTAACTCTATTACCAAATGCATAAACAAGAATAACATTAACAACGCTATACAGCATACCTATATAGAAAATGTTCTCATCTACACATTTAGTAATAAGTCGATTTACTCTAATAAATTAGAAACTACAAAGTTTTAATAAAAATTCTGAACGTAAATTTCCTATATTGCCATTTGGGACGGCCAAATGCGCGGGTATAACGTCCTATTAATCGTCGAAAATATATTATTATTATTATATATCGTTAACATAAAATATAAATTATAGTATATATTATATATATAATAGGTATACCGGAAACATTCAAAATAATAATTTTTTTTTTTTGATATTGGTATTTGCAAGCCTGCACAGGTATATAGGTAATATATAATATGAGGTTCAAGGCGTCCCTTCGTGATTTAAGTGATTTAAAGTATAACGGTGAGCGATCTCCAACTCCACAGTTTGTATACTGTTTAAAACGGTTTCAGTTTTTGAGAAAATTACACGTTTGGCGAATAAAATTAGCCGTAATAATAGCAATATAGACGAAAGATAATTTATATAATATATTATAATATATATACTATATAGGTATATATAGTGTGATCAAATTTTTTTTTTTTTAGGTAACATTAAATATTTTTGTGCAGTGACCTCGGATTGAAATTGAGTTTTCCGGAGAAGCTATATTTAATTACACATTTTAGGACGATTTAAAAATATTTAACCTTTTTAAAATGTGCTAGCGCAATACAATTTGAATTAATTTATATGGAAACCCTCAAAACCCTCTGACACAATATTTCAATAGGTTAAATTTTTTTTTACGAAATTGACTGAGTTATATCTGTTTTACCATTATTATATACAATTTGAAACAACTGTATAACTCGGTCGATTTTGAGTTTAGAACAATGATCGATGTGAAAAAATATAGTAATTTTTTGCTACTCAAAAAGACCCATATAAATTTTGTTAGACAGTAAAAATTGACTGGCAAAAAAAAAAAAACCTATTTTTTTTTTATGTTTCAAATTTCAGCCATTTCTGCGTATGAATCATTGTACTACATCCGAAATTGACCGAGTTACGGCTGTTTCGAGTTTTTAAATAAGTAATCGATATTTCAAATTTACAAAAAACAGTATACTTATTGTAAGTTTTACTTTAATTACTACAAAAAAGTAAACGTCGTGTCAGAAGTACGGATTGCCGTTTTAAAAAAATGCTAATTATATCCCGCGTGCACACTCGTGAATGGTTAAACATTTTAAGATCATCCGAAAATGTGTATTTCAATATTCTCCATCTTATCCCGGAAACTTAATTGCAATCCGAGGTGACTGGACAGAAATATTTAGTGTTACTTAAAAAAAAGAAAAAAAAATGATCACACTGTATATACATACACTATATATTTTATTTATTTAAAACGTGTTAACAATTAATCAACTAACACATATAATTAAGTCGTAAACGGTATACTTACGTCATAAATCCAGACAAACGTGTAATGTTATATTCACCTGTTAGCTGCTACCTGCTATATATATATATATATACCTACCTACTAATATATGACATCGACCGCTAATTATTACCTGTTTCGCATGTCCGAATGAAATATACGAACGAAAAAAAAGAGCGCTACACACTTATATACCGTATAACCATTGTAGTAGGTGTATGCACCCGCTTGATTTATCGAGTTAATTAAAAAACATAATAATATCGTGATTTTATACACCTATATACAGGTATATAGAGAACAGTCGCAGGCGCACATGGCTGGGATTTCGTTCTGGTGGCTGGAAGGGGTCCATTTTTAAAAACCCGAGAAACACCTAAGACCATTAATGAGTATCAAGTGAGTATCTTATTATGTTGTTTTTATTTTGCTAAGTTTTTAGAAAAATTGAATACGAGATTATAACTACGTCGTCACTCTAACTGTATTTATAGAAATCCAAAAAAAAAAAAAAAAAAAAAATAGGTATTTTTATTTTGTTTTTATATATAAAGTTTTTAAAAAAATCAATACAATATAATTATATTATATACCTACGTAAAAAAATAATAATTAATAAGGGAAAATGATGTTATTTTCAATCGATGCTTTCCTTAAAAGATACAGTCCAATCATATGTTTAGGAGGATAACGAAGAAGACAATGAAATCGATATAATGCTATTAGTATGCAAAGCGATGTATTAGAAGATAATCAATCTCACGAATATAATGATCAAAGTCCGAGGCGTTCTATAGATACCGCAAGTTTTGATACTCCAAATCGTCCATCAAAAAAAAAAAACAAAACAAATAATAAATATTCCTTTGGAAATTAACTTTTACAGTTAGCAGCCAAAAAAGTTGCTGTTTTATTAGAACCACCGCCCTCTGAAGACGAAGATCTATTATTTTTTAAATCGTTAATTTCATGCGTAAAGCAATTGCATCCATTAGGCACAGAAATTATTACGGTAGGTATAGAAGTACAGTACAAGACCTACTTTTACGTGAAATTACATCACGACAGATTTCATACAAATACACCATCAATATAGTCTTCTTCTACATCTACACTCGATTCGAATAATTATATGGATATTTCCAATCAGTTTCACAGATAATTTAAATTCATAAACAAATTCAGATTCTGAGTGGAGCGACTCGGCTATTGGTTGTACAATGATGTTTATTGTCATTTTTTAAGTCCACACGAGTTTCGCGCATGCCCCATAGTAACTTTGCACCTATGGAATTTTCGTTTTTTCAGCCATATTTTGTTTAAAATAAAAAAGCGGGAATAAAATATAGGTAGTTTTTTAGTTTTGCGGTTACCATTTCGTGTATAATTGACTATGAGATATTGATTATTTCACTCATTACACAATATAATTGTTTAGGCTGGGTGAGAAATATATAATCAAAAGTTATAACTTATAGTATGTAATAGGAAGTATAAGAAATATGTAATGTATAAAGTTGTCTAAGCATTAAGTACCAATATGGGAAGGATAGTTAAAACTGTATCCACAGGCCACATCACCTAAAATGCGATCTAGTATCCAAAATACGCTTATTATTATTATCGCTTGTCGGTCAACTTTCACGACCACGGTCATAGATAGAATAGGCGTGTTTTCGCGATTAACCAAATATAATTTGGTTACTGATTTTTATAACCGATCAAATGGAATGGTTATTACGTTTGGTTGTAGATAAGACGAAATAACATAACCCAGTTAATCGCGAAAACACGCCTAATGGTTAAGTACCTAATATTAATTAATATTCAAGTAATTTAATTTATAATTTTTAATTTAATTAGTTATTATAAGTAATATTCGATGGTATTCAATCCTCTCTATTATCATAATATTATATTGGTGTAGGTACAGACTCTGTTGTTTTTCTTTAAATTATTGTACTTTTATATATTATATTACAAAGTTATTCGTTAATATTATTAAAATGGCTGATTTATATTCAATTAAATGTATTGTTTTATTTTTTATGTAATACATTATGAGTGCATAACAAATTTTTAAATATTTAATTCATGTCAATAAAGGTTTCAGTTTTTAAATTTTCCATCTCAAATTTATACCTAGTATACAAAAGTATATTTTAAAAAGTTATATGAATAGATACTGCAAACATTGACTTGGAAAAGTTTTAGCTAAGCCAGTAACCAGTGGTCGGTGCCAGTCTTCAACCAAATATTTAAATTGCCTACCTATGTTATAAGAACACTTAATAATATTTATATAAATTATCTGATAATGCAATGATATATTTAAATGTATTGAATTATTTCTTATAACATTTGTATTTGTTTTATGGATTTTTTTTTTTTTTTTGCTTTACATATTAGATTTATATTTAATCATATAAGCTTGTTGTATGTATCTGTTACTATTGCACCAAAAAGTAATGAGTTTGTTGTACTCATTTTATCCATGAATTTACTTCAAGACTTCGAGAATATGTGTCCCTTATATTCATATACCTAAAACATAACTATGTTTCTTTTTATAAGTATAGTAAATTTAAGAGTTACCTATTACTGTCTTCTAACAAAAGGAAATGATATAATATATTTCAATATAAAACAATATCCATATCAAAATATTTATATATTATATTTTATGATATAGAGAATGTTACACTAAATCACATTATTTTCCACGATTATTCTTTTGATCTAATTTTAAGCATACTGAATAACATCTCTAATATTAATAGATACGTATAGCACACTAAAGCTCCGCTCAGAATCGTTGTTTTTCTCGAATTCAATGATTTACCATTGCTTTTAAATGCAATACATCCACTAAGAGTATCTTATTTGATAAGCGAAGTGCTTCCGTTCCTACAGACACCCGACGAACGAAGTGCCCCTTTTTTCGATTACATTTTCTTAAAATAAATTATTACTAACAAAAAAAAACATTGTAATATCAATAAGTTCTTTGTTAATTTCACTCAAAATGCAAAATGCCAAAACTAAAATAACAATGTGATAAAGACACAATGATCCTCTTGGATAGTGAATACGTGTCGACATACCTACATAGTGAAAATCATTCACGTAATTTATCGATATTGACGTATTTAATTACGTCAATTCACGATTATATAATTGTCGAATTTATTGAACAACGATTTGTCGTTCGCAAAATATATTGTGTATACCTGTCTACAGTGATTTTCGTAGAGCAGGTATGTTTTAAGTATTATTTAAGAACAATAATTATATTGCCTAGTTGTATACATTTCATGGTCATTAATATAGAGTTATGCAAGAACATAATGTTTTATGTTTTCAAATTAACTATAATATTCTATAAAAGTGGGTACATTATATGTTATTACCGGAAACGCGAGTAGGTATTTATATTGAATTCGTTACGGTTTTTATTGCTTGTTTGATTGAATTAACTATAAAGTATTTAATATTTTTGTGAATAATGTAAGTTATGTGACTGCATACGTTTCAACATTATAAAATGTATAATATTAGTATCTATTATTTATTCTTCCATGGTGCACATATTTTGTCCGGAATATAGAAACTCTTGCAATTCATAACCTAACATAATATTAGAACGTGATTTATTTTCAACGTGACATTATTTACGTGAGCGGTAGTTTTATCATTTTACTCCGTTCTAGGAGATCCTAAGTGTATTCATTTTCCCATCTCAAGTAAAAAAACAAATGTTAACTCCCTCTCCTTAATACGGATATTATTTGTTATTCATTTATGTATTTCGTTCGCTTATTTAGAGTGCTAATAAAACTAATCTAATTATTTGTGAACAAACCCTATAGGCTATACACACAGTATATAAACCAGAAAGGAACAAAGTTTTCTGTTAGTGTTTTTTTACATAATATGATCCAAAAATAACAAGATAGTTACAGTTTTCAGTCATAAATATAGGTATACCTACAAACCGCGGTTTCGGCAAATGACATTTTAGCGAAATGACATTTCGGCAAAAGGATCATTTGGCAAATGGATATTTCGACAAAAGGATATATGTATAGGTAAAATTACCATCTTTAATAGGATTAAAAAATACAGTGAAGTCGAATTTTATAATATTTAAATATTTTATTTGATCGATTTCATTTTTTGCAGTGAATTTGTATACCTAATCATTCAGATAAATAATTCACTTAAGAATGAGCTCAAACCATTATCGTGAGTTCGTTATGTTATAACAGAAATTCAAATAAATTAACCTATTATTAAATGTATAGACGAGACAATTATCTATGCTGTAGCATCGTCCTTTTTCTGAAATTTTGTAAAGAGATTTATAACCATTTAAAAAACCCTCTTTAAAATGAAAATTTCAGAAAATAAATTACCCTATGGCATAGATAATAATCTCGTCTATAGACTTATTGGTAACGGGTCAATTTACTCTTATATGAAAACTAACAAAGTTGTGATACAAATGCTGAACGTAAATTTCATATATTATACGTCCTTTTAAGAATGTATTAGTTAATAAATTATTGCTTTACATTGAAAATATAAAAAATGTAGGAAAATGTATTAAACTTTTTTAAATAACATTATACCAATTTTTCTAGGTATTAAAAAAATGAATTATTTTTAACGGAAATAAGTGCACTTTTTTCAAGCTTAATGAGTGAAATTAATTTATTTACTGTTAACTGTTATCTTTAATTGAAAATTATTTTCAGTATTTAGTTTAGTACACTATTTTTATAATCAATAATTTAATTATACCTTTTAGATACCGTAATTAAAACTTAACATATACTTTTCTAATAACGAAATTTCATCGAAATGTCCTGAAACCCTTTACCCTTTATGTGTTAATGACATATATAGCATATATATGGCCTATATAGAGCTCACATTTAATAGGACCGTGAACGGAAAGAGATCTTTTTTGCAAAATATTTTTGTGTTAGCAGTTAGTGGCGCTTAGGCGTGACATTTTCGTAATAAAAATATTTAAAAAATTATTTAATGATTATGATTTTATTTTTGATTATGTTTATTTATTTATTATAATATCTAGTGATAATTAAGTGGCTTCTATATATATGGCCATCTGCAATAATAAAAATATTGTTGCCTGTTAAAAGGTTAAACACACAATTTTTATTGTATGCGTTTTGTCATTTTTTTCAACGTAACGTACCTACCTAGTGTATAATATATTTTTGTACTACCTGGAGAGTTTTAATTTAATATATATTATATAATAAAATAAATATATATATATAAAAAAATATGTTCTACATATCGAAAAACGCAGAAAAAATGAATTTTTATCATTAAATATAATTGATAATATAATATATTGATAATAGCTATAGAATACTATAGATAGTCGATCGTTTGTCGACTTTAACATATACGATTTTTACATATTTTTCGTTTTATAGAATCGATCGGGTTAGTTAATGCGATAGAAACACCTCATCTGTATGTTCATCGTGAACTTTACCAAAACCAATTTGCTTTTATTGTTATAAATCTCAAAATATTATATATTTTTATATACTCAACACAATGTGTTACGTGAAAGCAATACACCGACAATGACAGTCCATTAAAATGCGAATAATAATGTTTATGTATAGTACTGTTAATAATGCCTGTGCTGATGTACCATTGGTTCTTGCATTATTATTATTATTATCATTATTTTTTTCCTTCTAAGGGTTGTTTTGTAACACGATACATACGAATAAAGGTGTGTACAAAGGGGTTGCAGTATGGGTTACCTAGGTAACAGAAATACGGTTTATTCTCGTGCAGTGCCCTCCTCGGGATCGATGAAGCCGAAACAAAAAAAAACAAAAAAAAGGAAATACAATCATATTATTATTCGTTAACAAGTGAATGAACCGAATAAAAAAAAAAAAATTACTTTTTATATTAGTTTTACCGTACGTTATTATAGTTCATCGACGTAATTTATTCCAATAGAATGGAAACAATGCAATTAAAATGCCTGTTGGGTGGTATTGGAATACAGTTTTTTTTTCATTTTATTAAATTTCATACACCTGGTTATTATTTTCTAAAAAAAAATTAATTCTTAATATTTTGAAATAAATTATAATTTACATTTCCTCACTATATCCTGCAAGAAGTGACCAAGTACAAAAATATGACCAAAGTCGACGAAAAGTACAACAAAGTCATGTTTGATACAGTGTTATTCTTGTTTTTATCGTATAAAAACTGATACTTTTGTTGCAGCATAATATTATTTGGTCACCGAACCAATTTATTATACTACTTTTCTATTGTTTATTATATAAGTAGGTAACAAAATGTTAAAAAATATCATATATGATGGTTTACATAATTATAATATACTATATTAACATAATTATAATCCATTATTTTTGAAAATAGAGTAAGTTATGATTTTTAATAATCATTGAAATAGCGTTTATCAAAAAAACGTATTTTTATTCATAGTCAGGATAACGATAACGTCGATATCGATATGTATAAAATAAAATATACAAGAAATCTGAAAAATGAAACTACCGGAATTGCAGAGTACCTATAACGAGGCATAAAAATATTATTATAATTAGCTGGTATTTTTCTTCTTTTTTTTTTCAAAAATTGAAAACAATTTAACTATATAATTAATACATGGAAAATAATTATTCCGAAGACTAAACATGTTGAAAGTAAAGCTCAAGGACGTGTATTTCCATGGAAAATCAAAAAATGGTGACCTTGAAAAATAATTTTACTGAAAATAATATAAAATAAAGTATTAAAATTCTAAAATCTTAAAATATGTATAGGGATAGAACAGGTATATAAGTAGGTTTTGAAAATAAATAATCAGAATAGTAATGTCCTTGAACGCCAAATGTTTCGAAAATGGAATCCAAGAACTCTACATTTTTTTTGGAAAATCGTTTTCGTAGTGTGAAAATATAGTAGGTGGGTACTATGTGGGTGTACACGTGTCTGCGTATACTATGTTATACAAACGAGAAAAAAAATACAATTGAAAATAATAATAAAATATGTTAATATCTATTATCTTATAGTATCACCTAATAAATTGGCTGTTTACAACATGGATATGGCTATATAATATTAAATAACGAATAATCTTTATAGACAATATATTATATAATATAATATTATATTTTATTATTTTCTTAGTTCATAGGTATTACTGGTATAAGTCATTCAATAGTTACCTAGTGATCTTTATCTTTCAAGATTTTACCACTCCTAGTATTTAGAACTTGAAATTTTAAGCATTTTTATTTATTATTTACTAAGCTTTTAACGTTACTAGTTTTTAACATTCCAAGATTTTGTTTTTCCTACCTAGTTATTATAGTGTTTAAAATTTTAGGAGTCAGAACATTAGTGTTCTGTGTTGTCTTGTTCTGTATTTTCCAAATTATTAGAATTTAATATTTTAATTCCTCGCTTATTTTAAAATATTTATTTTCCAAAAATTATTTATGATATACACCTTAATTTATTTTCAATAACTTTACTTTTTAATCAAATTATTTTTTAAATATTTATATTCAAGTAAATTATTTTCCATAAAATAAATTGTAATAAATAATAGGGATGGGCAATACTATATTTTATTTTGATACTTACTTCATAAGTCAATATTTGATATTAGTCCAATTGATAGAATATGTAGGTAGTCATATTATGTAAAATTTTTTAAAACTATGATATGTATTACCTAACTTTATATATTTTAAAACATAGACACGCGTGAAACACATTGTAATTCTGTCATATTCTGCATATTGGTTTTCAATTTTAATTTTTCATATTCATGACTTCCCAGTTTTATTTATTTTATAATGTTGAGATTTTTTTAAATTTCAGATTCCGATAGAAAAGTATTTTAGCTTTTAAGATGATGTGGTTTTTTTATGTCTATACATTTATTTTTCGGATAGAAGGTGTCGAGCAGAAATTTTAAAGTAAAGAGATTTTTTTTGTTAGAAAATTGATTCTATATTCGGTACTTTGAAGGTGTAATTTTTCGATTCTACCAGTAGTATTCCCAAACGTAAAGGAAACCCATACCTATTATAACGGTATATTCTTTATATATGGAAAAAATAACAAATAACGTTGCTATGGTTACTATAATACTATACAGTACTAAAATTACAAATATAGATATGTTCTAAATTTGATTTGATTTTTTTCAGAGTAATAGTTCAACGTATATCTTATCGCACTCCGCTCAAATATTTTGGTTAGTCGTTTTGTAGAACGTAATGATTTGCCATTACATTCAAATTTAATGTATATCCACTACCAGTGTCCTGACAAACATGCGAATTTAAGTTACTTCCCAAACATTTTTTTTTTTACTTTAGTTCTGCAAATATTTAATATGAATATTAAATATTTATTTTATTAAATATATATTTATATATTTTATAAATATATAAATATTTTAAAATAATTTTTGTGGCAATAAAATCATTTAAAATGTGAAATAATCGTAATCACTATTCACTGTACGTGAATCGAACAGTTTCGTGAAACGAAAATTCTGTTTATCGACTTCATATCGTATCAGTAGATCGATCGGCGTATATACGAATGGAGAATACCAGCTACGATAAAATTACTATACATATACAGTCTTGTAAAGTATTAAAGTAAATATATTTAAATACTTTTATAGTATTTAGAATACTTTTTAAATACATTTTAATTAAAGTATTTTCAAAGTATTTGAAATACCATTCCATTGGTATTTTTACTAGAATTACTAATACTTTTATTTAAATACTTTTGAATACAATTTAGGTATTACAATAAGTTTTAATTTTAATACATTTCATTCAATCAAAATGAATTTTTAAGTATGTTTGTGCAGTGTAATTTTAAATTTACTTAATCATTAAATTTAATATTATTTTACAGTGTGATGAATTGACAGACGGAGTTACGGTGATAATATGGGGGTAATGGGTATAAGCGTAATAAAGTCGATAAAAATCGCAACCATCGCCTGCGGATAATAATAATCGCCCGTGTGAAATATTGTCTTAAAATAATAATTGTAATATATCGTCCGAAATACAACGGAACATTGAGACTCGATTGACACGGGTTTGTTTCGTCTTGTAATAATTTTATTATTAGGTATATCATGTTATTATAAAATAATATTTATTAATAAATATAATAAATTATCATATTAAAAAACACTGTGCGTAACACGATATCGTAAATGTACGAAAAATGTCGGTAAAAATAATTATTAATTTTTAAAATATTGTAAAAACTAAAATTAAAATGTTTGTAATAATTTTATTATTACATCAATTAATATATGAAAATGTATAGTTGAGTGATTGAGAGATTTTAAGACCTATAAAAAATATAGCAAAAATAATATGATTATTTTATAAATAAATTTAAAGCCGTACAGTTAATGTACAAAAGTATTTGTATTTAAATACAATAATTTAAAAGTATAATAAAAGACTGCGTACCGTGCAGCGTATACAGAGAAAGAAAATATATATTTAACGTTTCGGTCCAAACTGTATCAGTTACTCGCGAGTCTTAATGGGACTTAATAGATGCGAGAATGGTCGATTTGATTATTGAAAATAGTACGTACCAAAAAAAAAATAATAATAATAATTATAAATAAATAATAATAATAAATAATGTTAATAATAATAATAACGATCACTTAGATATAGACGACTATCTCCGTACTGTATTATAGAGATTATTTAAGATTTATGAAACTCAATAATAACAATACGGTAATTTCGGGCCATGATGACGAGACTGTCCGTATACATATACGAGTTCGCAATGGTTTAAACGACAAATTCATGTTCCATAAATTATAATAATTATCATTATTATTATTATTATTATTATTATTATTATTATTTGGTTATGGTAAAAAATTTACGAAAAAAAAAAAAGAAAAAACGGGATATTCGTATAATATATTACTATACTTTATTGGTAATATTTTTCACAAATCTTTATACACACACACACACACATATTATGATATAATATATGAACATAAATATATAAGTACGGTTCTCGTTTACATTATTATCGTGAATTCAGAGGTCGATAAAATATCCTCGGCTTTCTTAAACATAATATATTAGGTAGGTATATTATTGTACCTCATCATATATTATAACATTATGGTGGCGCGTTATTCGAATCGTACACTTCGTTGTGCGTATATATATATATACACCTACTTTATAAGGTATTACACGAGCACCGAGCAGTAATTTTACCAGACAAAACGAATATTTATGTACGCGACCGATCAATACACGACCAGGACAATAATAATATTATGAGTACGTTCATATGAGAAGTTTGTGGGCAATTAAATAGAAACCGCGCGTTTAAAAACGCGTATACGAGTAAGTACTATACGGACTCTGAAAACGAACATCGTCCATATACATATATATACGTAGTATAAAAATACATAATATATCATAACGATATACCTACCGGACGATATGGTCACCGTAACGAGACACGTTCGTTTTGTCGGTCGATTTATTTTGCGCTGTTACGAACGGGCGAAATTTTGATGCAAAAAAAAAAAAAGAAACAATCAATTAGGTAACAAATACTTTGATCGCTCGGACGGGGGAGAAGGTGCCGCGCGCGTGTTGATATAAGTACCTAATATAGAAAGAAATATCGAATAGTTAAATAGATCGAGAGGATATATAGTTAAAAGTACTGAGTAGGCGTGCCTATATATTATGTAAACGGAAGACGGAGGAAAGTTTGGTAAAAAAGAAAAAAAAAGCGTTTAATGATTGGAGACGCGGAGGAATTTCCAATATATAGGGATGTTGGCAAATTTGCGGTAACCACTATGGTGCGAAATCGGTCTCGGTCTCACAGTAAATGCGACGACGATACCATATAAGACTGCAGTACTAGAACTGACTAGACAAAAACCGAGATTTTTTACTATTACTAGCTATACAAAAAGCAAAACTTGCATACAATATCATGGCCCAACACAGGATTAAGAGGACGCCTGCACATACCCAACTTTTAAAGTGTTTCGTATACTTATGTAATTTTTATGAAATTTTAAGAAAAATGAAAATCCAAAAATTGTAAAATATTTAATTATATTTTAAAAGTAATTTTAAATAGTCGTGTATCCGTATCGTTTTTTATTGTTGCGTTATCACGATATTTGTTGAAAATCACGTTCACGGTCTATAACTGCAAAAATTATGTGTATTATATATTGCAGAGTCAAAAAAATGTACACAAACTATAAAATATGACAATAGTTACTGTGCTCTAGCGTGAACCTTTTTTTCAATATATTCTCATCTTTCATATTTTGTATAAATGTTTTTTCTGCGATTACTAAGAGAGAAATTATAGTTATAGAAAGTAAACGTATTTCAATACCACTTAAATGGGTGTGTAGCATCCTTTTAATTCAATATAAAATGAACTTGAAAAGATAATTTTTATAATTACTATTAACGAACCATATATGGATCGTTTAAATCGATTTGTGGCATACAAATATTTTTAAATTAATGCATTAGAGTATGTTTAGGTTTTGCAACTGGTTCTTTTCGATTCGGTTCCAGTTTCATATTCATTCATTCATATTATATATCGTGGGCTTAATATAAAAAGGTTCTAAATCGTATATTTTTCAAAATTCACTTTTTTAAAGAAATGGCCTTAGAATGTAAAGGCGCATATTTTAATCTAAAAATCAAGTTTCTACGATCATTACTGCGAATTTTCAGAAAACTAAAAGGCTTTAAATCGATCAAAACTAAAATATATATAACATTTGTCAATATGAAAATTAACTATTAATAGAACCAAACCGTGTTGTACAATAACCACCGGTTCGACTAACGATAAACAAATTATACGCTATGGTATGAAAAGGTCCTATTTACTATTTTACACACTCATTCATTTTGTTAAACATTGTATGTTAACGTGTTACATGAATGAGAATAATCGTCTTTACAACGGTACGGAAGTTCCGCTATGGGTCGGCGCCGTTTTCCTAACGAAATCTTAATTCGGGAGCAAAATACGGTAAACGGACACCTAGATCCCCTACATAGTATATCTCCTATCGTCATCTAGATCCCTGCTGTAGCTCCACCACCTGGCAAACCTGCCTGTAGCCAAATTGATCACCCGTCATTTAGATCCTCTAATGTCAATTAGATCCCTTGTGTCAACTAGATCCTATGATATTTAGATCCTCCTACATACTGTTTATGCGTCAACTAGATATTGTGAATAAATTGATACATATTTTGATGTATAACATTGAGACACGATAAAATATGATAACGAAATATGAAATTTTTTTACGAAATCGTTTGTTGGTATTAATTAAAATAGGTATTAATGTATTTTATATATTGTAATTTTCACCTTACCAAAACGTTTGCGGTGATCTATACCATATTATATTATATAATAATTATAATAATTACCTATTGTGTCTTGCGCAAAACTTAGTACGGAATTTCTATAATCTAATAAAATACATATCTAATATACTTACTAATTTGTATCAATCTATGTACCTAACATATTTTCTAATATATATTTTACCATAATACGATGGACTATAGTTATATCACAGAGTTATATTATATACAATATGCATCTATTGTTATATTATTATATTGATAAGATGATGAAAAATAAATACCAGGCCTCGACAATTAGTTCTCTATTGTCATTTAGATCCATCGACATCTATAAATCCCGATGAGTTTCACCTAGTTCCCTTCGTCATTTTAATCCCTCGACGACTAGAACTCCTTGAGTGTTTTTATATCTTGTGGGGATTTAGTTGACGGGGATCTATAGGTGATACGTCACCCAAAATAAGTATACTGCATTATTGCAAGTCTTAGAATATTGCAGTTCCCCTGAACAATTGCACGAAAACCCATTTAGAACCACCACTTTGCGCGCTAAGCCGACGATATAATTTTTTTTTTCTTTTTTTTTTCTATCCGTCGTTCCGTCCGTTTCTGGCCCGAATTCCACGCGATAGTTACGGGGCCGCACGTCCATTATACCGCGCCGCAGCTGTGCTCTCGCAGCGTGTCGCCCAGCCTCGTCGGTGGCAATATCTCTCGCGTGGCAAGTGTACTTATTACATTGTTCGTGTGTGGATATTATTTAAATCGCACGTGTATACCTCTATCCAACACACTATATTATATGTATAATATTATACTCACACACACGCGCGCGCGTACCTATACACAAACGTGTGTAATATAT
Source organism: Pemphigus obesinymphae (assembly GCA_025469235.1). Classification (NCBI taxonomy): domain Eukaryota; kingdom Metazoa; phylum Arthropoda; class Insecta; order Hemiptera; family Aphididae; genus Pemphigus; species Pemphigus obesinymphae. The sequence goes on along the minus strand of JAIPRL010001420.1, from coordinate 55,742 downwards.
ATATATATATACGTGTGTATATATATATATATATACGTGTTGGTTTGTGGTAGTGAGTCCAAGGGGGTGAGGTAAAAATGATTTCGCTATGAAAAAAAAAAAGAAAAAAAACAAGAGAAAAAATCACAAAAAAAAAAAACAGATTTATTTGACAACCCGGACCGGGGGACTCGTACTCGTAGCCCAGGGGTGGTCCGGTCTTAAACATAATACGTTTATAAATTATACACACACGTATGCATATTTACATTGTATGGAGGCCTGCAGACCACGGATATGATTTACGGTTTTTACACCTATATACGCGTACACTACATTACCGATACGCGTCTGTATTCGTGTGGTATATATACCTATATAGGTATAAGGTATACGTTTACAACCCGACGTATGGTACATATTATATAGGTGTATACGCGCGCGGATATGTGTATACGTGATATTGTGTGCGTGTGCGTGTACACAAATAGTGTTTGTATCGATTAATAGCAATTATAATATATAGTAGGTACCTATATAGTAATCATATTATAATAATATTACGTGTACGCCGAGACGAATGCGTTCGGTGTGCGGTGCGCGTGCATATTATCATAATATAGTAGCTGCCATTATATTTATTAAACGAAAATTATTTATGTTATTTTTTTAATTTTTTTTTTTTCTCTCCATCTCTCTCGCCCCGCGTTGTTGTAAACGATTTATTTCAATAATAATGGAAAAAAATAAAATTAAAAAATAACGACTACGACGACTGTACAAACGAATGTGTAGTGTATGTATATATATATATATACTACACATGTGTGTGTACATATATATATACTATATATATGTACACACACATATATATATATAAACAAAGCGTCATAATGTTATATTTTCAATTTTGTACGTACACCTATATAGGTTTAGAACGTTCACTTGAAAATCGAATTCGTTGGCGTTCGTGCAATGATTATTTTAACGTGCCTCGGAACCATTGTTGAGCATAGATAACTAAAAGTGTAGTACCTACCTAGATAAAGACAAAAGATAATCGATACAATTATATCTGATTATAACGATAAAAGATAGTATTTAAAATGTGTATGTCTATACGCGGGACATTATACGCATCACTTATCACCCATAAATTTAACTGGTAATTCTCCACTTTCATGTGAAAACTTGTACTTAAATTTGTTTTCTCCCAATGTGATATACAAGTATATCTTATATAATATACTCCACGCAATAACGGTGTAATTGTCAATTAATGATTTATAATTATTGTTTTATCATACATATATTATTGCACATATACCTATCTATACATATTGCCGTAATTTATTAACATCTTTCAAATTATAGGCCAAAAATTTAAAAATATGTATACATCATATTGGCAGAAAACAAATTTAAATGCAGGTTTTCATTTGAAAGGAGAATCGCCAATTAAATTTATGGGCGATAACAACAAAATGATAAGGTATTGCTCCAATAATGTCCTGCGTATAGACTGATTACATTATCTATGTAAATCTATAAAGACTTTATCTAGACAAAAAAAAAATATAAAACATTTCTTAATATTATTTTATTCTAGACTAATATTTTAATATTAAATACATAAATTTTATGTGACAAATTTGTTTAGTAGTTATTGATTTTTTTTTTAAATAATGACTAGGTACAATTATTATTCCATAAAATATTCTTGAACTTAATTATGTAACAATTCCAAACTCTTCGAGCTTGTTACTATAGTTTCCTATACGTTCTGAAAGTAAGTATTATGATATCAATTAGTTAAACGATTATGAATAATCTACGTAGGTATACTCTATACGTACTTGTTCTTTATACTACATCGTATGGAGACCTAAAACTATATGTATACATTATGTAACTGGAGGTGCCATCATTAATATAATGTTCACTTTTGTTGTATATCTATTTACTCGAATCGAATATAGATATCGACTCAAAATACTTATAATTATAACGTAAAATACATGTATACATTTCTACTTTTCATAATAATAGAATAGGTTTAATAACTATTCAGATACCCTGTAAATAGTTTTACTTTTATATATTATAAATAATACAATTAATCCTGGTTTTATTGAAGTTAATGATGACTGTGAATCACTCGGTTTCAAATCGTTAACAATATTTATCATAGTTTCAACAACTTCCTTGAAGTCCATTTTTCTAATCATTTGACACAAGATCCCATCATTGATAAAATTTGATGGCTTAAAGATAATAATAATATATATGGTTCAAAACCTAAACAAAATGGGAATAAATCTGTTGTAATAAATATCCTATAATGTAAATAATCCTGTGTGGATATAAAAACCATTTTATAATTTGTAGAGATTATTTAAAGAAAACCATTGATAAAAATATTGTTTATCCCATGAATTGTATGCCATACAAATAACAATACCCAAGCTAAAATACTGAAGAACCATGCGGGAGAACAAATTGCTGATGGTAAAGAAAAATCTCATAATTTGCCAATAATGATGAAGTCGACAAACTAAACGATTGATTTTTTAGGTATTTTACTAAAACTATTTTAAGGTCTCATTATATTATATAAATATGTTTATGTATAGTTGTTACTGATTTTAAAATAAGTTTTATTTTTCTAGCGAACAAAGTAGGTTTATCGCCTAGTAACTAGTTTAATATTTGTCAACAATTACTTTACGAAAATAATTTTCTACTTTCAAAATATAAGAAATTCCTCTTATTTATTGAGTATATTTAAAAATGACAAATAGAAGAAAAATTTCTTCAAATTGTGAAAATCAATTATTTAGTTTTCCTTTATCATTGCATGATTATAGTCAAATGGACTTCAACAGTGTAATTTATTGGATTAACTCTTTTGAATTCACACGGCAAAAAAAAACCATAGCCAGAGATTTCTCGGATGCAAGTAAAAAAAATAAAATACTAGATTATATTATAATTGTTATTGAATTAATAATGGATAATGATAATAAAATTAGCTGTTGTTGCCGAAATAATAAAATATTATTGGCCAAAAATAATCGACCTTCACAATTATGTACCAGCAAGCTCAATATCGAATAAAATTTGTAATTGGGAAACGTTAAATAAAAAAGTACATTTCAATGACTATGGGTAATTCATTTATTAATATATTACGTATTAAATGTTTGGTGAAGGTACTGAAGAAAGTAAAGTTGCCACTTTCTAAGGCCACTATAGAAAAACTATCAGCTGCCGACACAAATACGGTTTGTCAATTTCTAAAATCTTTAAAACTTTTGGTTGATGAACTTGAACGTGAAAAAAAACTAAAATTAGAACAAAACCAAAATTATCCAATTTATATCATAGCCAACGATGACATGATTCAAGTTCAAGGTATACATTTATTTTGTGTAACGTTGTTTATTTTTATAAGCCATTGGTACATAGCACAATGTTTTATGAATATAAATATTTAACACTTTTTGATCATAATATTAGGATTATTTTTTTAGAAACTGATCGTTGTACTGAAGACTATCTGAATAAAGACGTTGTAAGATTAATAAGCAATCTTAAACATAAAATTGTAGACATGGAACACAAGGTAATGCTCTTCAACGAGTAGTGTAGTCCAAAATACCTACAATAATAATTTATTTGCACTTTACATTGCTAGTTTTTAACTAGATATTTTTCTAAAAATTTCTATTATAATAGAAATTGAACGTTTTCGATTTAGATTGAACATATGAGTTCACTGATATGTATAAAAGACAGAAGAATAAATGATTTACAATCACAGTTATGCCAGATGAAAAAAGACAATTCTACCTGAACATGATTCAAATGTATTGTAATACCTACTAACAACGTATTTTCTGTGTAATGTATTTTGAATATTCTTTTCTGGAACCATAATTCACTACCTATATTGTATAGGTATAACAAAAAGTAATTGATTAAATTAAATTTATAACTAAAAAAAAATCTCGTCAGTGACTAACAAACCCAACTGTTTTTATTGTAAAATTAATTTATACATATTATACAATATGACAAGGTAGGTATAATAGGGAAGAACAGGGTAGGTCAGTGGACAATATCAGTCCAGTATCTTGTTGTAAGTGAGGTATTAAATCTAGTAATCAGTGCAATCGATAGATATGATTTCCATAACCTAATTCTGTCCACTATATTATAATATATACCTATATGTACTTATATTATCCAAGGGATCATTGTGTCTGCACCACATTGTTATTTTAGTTTGAGCATTTTGAATTTTTAGCAAAATTAACAAAGAATTTATTGATATTACAATGTTTTTTGTTAATAATAATATATTATAAGAAAATATAATAAAAAAAAAAAAAAAATTAAAAATAGTGCAAAACAATTTGGTATCATAAATTATCATCGTAAAATATTGTGAAACATAATATTTTATATATAATAATCATTTAAAATGTATACAAATATGCAAATAAGAACGATTCTCCTGATATTACAGAAGAGCCGTTCTTATTTTTTATGGTTTTGCCCAAGGTATATTACTTCAAATTACCAGTTTTTAAATAAAAAATAATTATGGTAGTCTTTATTAATTAAATGTATAAATAATATAGACTTTTTCTTTTATTGTTCGATGTCATTCACCATAACATATGACAAGAATAAACTTCAAAAATTAAATATATTTTAGTGATAACACCAAATTTAATGTGTATTAAGCGGGAATCTCTGCAAAAACATATCAGTTTCCACTGATATCAGTGGAAGAATGTCCATGAAAGAAAATCTAATTTCATTAGTTTTCAAAAAATGAATTTAGGTTGTCGAAACCTTACCGTACTGTATTTCTCGCTATACAGGACTACCCCGCTTTCTCCTACATACGTATACTATACATACAATCTACCTTATATATGGTATATGATATATACAACATTCAGAATCATTTATTATTGAATTCAATTGTTTATCGTTATTTTAAAATTCAATATTCTTATCCAACACCAGTATCATCCTACCTGACGTGTGAAATACTCCCTATTAACGCCCTACGAGCAAAGTATAACCACTCCCTACTGCCCGGACTATTTTTTTCATGGCATATTAAACAATTTTAACAGAACCACAAACAGTAAAGAAAAAGGAGGAATTTTTAAAGTCAAGGCCATAATAAAACAATTTTTAATTAACTAATTTAAGATCAACAATTAGAATCGACAGTGTGAAATTGAATCACAATATTAAGGAAATGGAAAGAAGATTTAAAATAATTTTATAATTTTCATTATATTTACATATTTTTTAAATACTAGACGATAAGGAACTTTGTAATTCGGAATTCAAAACAACAAAATATTACAATTGTACGTGATTATATATGCCTATAGATATTACCTATATGATGTGCCTATAATATTTTTTCAATCTGTCTTCGTAAAATACTTAGAGCATTACTGTTTTCAGAATTTTTTTTCTTTTTTTTTTTATCACAAAGTGGTACAGAGAATTTTATAATACCATTACTGACTTTTGGAGCAATATTATTAGAAAATATTAAAATTTACAAACGTTGGATAGCGTAAATAGTACGTCACGATTGATACATGTTTATAGAGTATATACTGCAGATAATATGGAAATTGCATAATAAAATAATACCAATAACTGATAAATCAACTGGCGTAAGTCAGTTTGCGCAACGCTGTTGTAATAATGTTAAATTTGTAAATATATTTACGATATACGCGAGTATATATTATTATTTTCTAAATTATAACAACTTTTTATTATTTTCGGTTGTTTTTCTACATGCTTAAGTAGGCGTAGTAAAATCGAGTTTTGTATTTCCAATTTTGTGAACAATTGGTTGGTTTTAGGATATGATGACTTATTACCATAATTATTAAAGAGAACATAATCTATGATATCTAAGAGTTATATTTTCGATAGATAAATTAAATTATGAATAATTATTTAAAATATAATTCCTACATGTCACAGATAATGTTCTATTTATGAATTTCGGTAATAGGTCATCATATCCTAAGCCAATTGTTCACGAAATTGGAAATATAAAACGCAATTTTACTAAGTACCTAAGTCGCGTGTATCAGATAAAGACAACTAAGTCGGATACTACATCCTCTAAAACTACTCAAAATAAGTATTTTAAATATCAATTAGATATCTACATAGATTAAATGTTCCATTAGCGAGGTACTTTCTCGAATGGATTGGGCAAAATAATTAAACGTCTATATAGCTGTGATTTATTTTGTTAAAATATGCAATTTGAAAACGATCAACCAATATCTTTATCTGGAGAATAATGATGCGCCGACGATAAACTCCAATATCAATCATATAAAAATATAATTTCCCCCCATAGATTAATGTTTAAAATACGTTTAGAAACCGGAAATTTAGCTTACTTCGGAGTCGTTTTAGTGTACTGAAGATGGTGACATAGTTACGGAAATACGTATTAACCAAATAAAAGTGAATATTTTTTGTTGAATCGAGTGTTCATTTTATTATTAGAAAATCCACCACAAGTACTCAAATTATAAATATAAAAAAAAAAATAATAATAAACACTACTACTACTGTAAAAAGTATTAGATCGAAAAATAATAATATTGAAAAATACGATTTTCAGTTTAGTGCACTAAAAAAACATCGTCTGATCTATTAGTGCACTAAAGTGTATTCGTCGCAATGATTAGTGCGAACTCGAAAACAGACCACCTGATGCGATACGTCCCCACTATGAGTATATATTATGTTGTCCGATAAGCGAAGTGTGCTACCACCCCTATATATACTGACGGCCTGTGAACGAAGTGTGCACATATTTTTTCTATTTCATCGTTATCGAAATGTAGTAAAATACAAATAAAAATGCGTTCTAAAAGTATTTCGGGAATACATTGGAAGTATATATCCAAATATACTTAGGGGAAGGTACTATCTATACCGCGCAAAGTTTTCGAACGCATATATATATATATATAAATATATATATATATACCTATTATACAATAACGTTCTGAATTTTTGGTTGGTTTTTCTGCAAGTACCTACCTATATATTGTATTCGGAGCACGTATTCGAAAATGTACTTTTTGAAAGCTTGTTTCGGCCGAGTGAGTCTGGCGGGATGTGTACAATATAGAAGACGAGCGCGCGGGACGCGTGCATTTTTTCCGTTCTCTTCAATGACAAACAACGGGTTTTTCCGTTTTCCGCAAAACCTCAAACGCGCGAATATTACGGTCGACGTTTGTCGCGGCGCGAGTCGGCGGCGGGGCGGCGCGGCGCGGCGGCGCGGCGTAATACGCGGGCGCAGTTTCGAATTACACGAGAACGTCCCCCACCCCCCGGGGCCATGTAATGACGGTAAAACCCGACGCGCGTGCGGTCGCGTGCTCCGGCCGCAAGAACAACAAAATCAATTACGTGGCTCCGCGGGCCGCGAACGCGCCCCTAACTCGGCCGCACGCGCGCGCCCCGGACCCGGCGGACGTCGTTTATCCCACCGCGGAGCTTCTATAGATAATACGATATACAATAATATTAATATTACAATACGGGAACGCGCACCGGTAATACCTACGCGCATAATATATTCCCCGCCCGTCACTTATTCACTCTGCCGCGGCGAGCGCCCTATCCGCCGTCTCCCGCGCGCGTCGTTATTCCCTCGCCCTCCGACCGTCACGACATCGCCAACCCAAGCCCATACCGCCCGCCCCCCCCCTGCCCCACCTCCCGCCGTCCCGTCTACGCGGTCTTCTCGATAAAACGCCCGGTCGCATATATATAAGCACACCGCATACATTTGCATGATAACAATTCAAATTTTTTTACCCGACTATAATAAATCGTAACTATGTAGTACCACCTATACCTATCGCAGATTACAAATTTACATTAATTTATCTTATATTTTGTAATAATGAGTAGGTAATTACTTTATTTTTGCGTACCTACCCTAATTCAGTGAGTTTTAAACGACAATTTTGTTTATAGAAATTTTGATTTTCTCGTCTTAGTAAGTATATTATCTGTTTTCAATTTGTTTTTTTCAGTCTAAACATTATAACAAGTTTATATATTTTAAGATTTTGCATAATATTTATTATCACTACTTAATGTGCTATGTATTTAATTATCGTCGTTGAAGTGTTAGAACTATATAGGTATCTTACCTTTGAGAATACATCCCTGTAAATATTATATTATCCTAGTAATTGTATCACTAATACATATAGGTACTAATGTATAATAACTTATTTATTGGTAATTCAAGTTAATGTAAACTAATGTTTTTAAATATATCTCAACACAGTTATTAACTCCTCATAAAAATAAAATCATGCAAGCTACATGTTAGTAGGCCCTTCAGTTAAAATACCCAAGACTCCATTACCAAGATATGTAATATACTGTAAGTAAACAAAATTGAAAACCTATTGAAAATATTAAAAATACTTCCATAAAGTAGCTTGAAATTATCTTTAAATACATAAATTAATAAAATACAGGTTTCCCAGTCATAGTATTAGTTAGAAATCGCCTAAGTGTAGTAAATGATAATTATAATTCAAAAATCAGCCAATCGGAGCTCGCGATTTGGCTCTGGGTCTCCAACAATGTACGGTATATGCTTATATGCCGCCCGGTCCGCGACGTCACCTCTCCCGGTATTTCCCGGTCCCGGTGTTCGTTTCTCCGCGTCAATACCATGACATTTTACTATTACTTGGGCACTTACGTCCGTTTTGCACCTGACCGATCGCAATATCGATTTCAGTGATTTTCTCAATAATGTTCGGCGACCCGGTCGTGTGCGTCCCGTTTTCCGCTCGTATACAATATTGTGCGCTGCAGTCTTATTGTGAGGGATACGTTTAAAATATTGTATTTATAAACAAGTGATACGAACAACGGACGAACAAAAAAAAGTATTCCGAATACATTTTGGAATAAGTGACCAACAACAGATATTCGGTATGTACACATTTAAATACATATATATATATATATATATATATAGGTAGAAATAAGCACTCAATTGAACGCGGCTATACTAACCTTTGACACCGCTATCGACTAACTCTCGACGAATATTTGATGTGATAAATAATTAATAAAATAATAGATATTGCAATTATTGTAAAAATTTCATACTTAGGTGGTAGCCTTTACAACATTTTACGTCCAACGACCTTCACGGTATTACAGCATGTACCTATAAGACGTATATATAGGTAGTATCTATAATGGAAGGTATATTATAGAGGAGTACTTCCGAAATTTTAGGACAATAACTAAACAAAAGATTTAAAATATTAATGGGTATAGTTATTATTATGTAGCATCCATAAGCATTATATAATACGCATAGTGTATCACATTCATTGCAGGTTATTGGCTCATTAGACATGACATGTATAATAGATTTTAGTTATTTAGTCATTTTGCAAAAAATACAAAAAATTTATAATACTCTGAGGAAATTGTATAAAAATAACAAGGGCTGTTTATGGTTTAGTATAGTATATATAATGTTATCTTGGAATATTCTGTTTAATGTTTATCATCAAAGGTGGATAAAGCACCATAGAACCATGTACAAAAAAAAAAATATATATATAATAATATATTATATCCTTCGATCGAGAACTTTCAATATATTGAATATTTGAATATTGATAATAATAATATGTTGAAAATAAATAAAATAATTATATATAATTAAAAATTATTTAAATAAATTTAATCAAATACTTTACAAGACTGATAATATGTATATATCAATATAATATGTATATTTATATTTTATCAGGCATGGATACAAACAGGGGCAAAGGGAGCAATGCCTCCCAAAAACTCCGAAAAAATTTGAATTTGTGATTTTATAAGGAATTTTTTACGAAAACTTTTTTTTTTTGAGATTTAGGAGTAATAGGACTGCTAAAAATGCTGCATCTGACTTTTAACTCTGTTAATTTGTTGATAATTATTATTATTATTATTATATATAATAATTGTAATTGATGCCATCCCACTCAAATACACATCCTGGATCCACATCTGATATATAGTAAATAGATCACGGGATTTTTATTTCATGTAGGTATGTGGTAACGCAGGTACCTAATACATATACATAGTTTTGTTATATACTTTTTTATTTGGCTTATTTAATTTTCTCACAATTTTTCATGCTAATATTGCATAGGTTGGTATACATGATGAATACACGACTTTTCAATAATATGATTCACTAGTATAATAATAAATGTTCATATCCGATACTTGATATAATTGGAAGGTTATCACCTTCAAAAAAACAAAATTGTTGGTCAGTGACGTACCTAGGCCCTTCTTATGGGGAGGGCCAAATGTATTTTGTACCCTATCTTAAAGTAATGTCACAACAGCAACGACATTATTAATAGACACGAGAATGTTAATACAAATGTTTTCTATTATATTTGTAAAATATAATAATATTTAAATTCATTAAATAAGACATTTTAAATTAATTAAATCAATATTTTAGTTATTAGTCAGATTTTAAATTATTATTTTATTATTTTACCTTTTAGAAAATTAAATATAAATATAAATTAAATATAATATAATGCATGTTATAAAACAAAATCTAATCTCCAGTTTTTCATCTTTGAGAATCTTTCAATAATATCATCCACTGGTATACTTATTTCCTGGTGTAGGTATATGCAACAGCGCAAGCCCGCATACACGATCCTGGCCCATTTTTGAGCGTAACCATGTTTTTAATCTTCAGCACAAAAAACTTTTAAACTAAATCACTGAAATAATAGAAAGTATAAAAGTAAGCAGTAAGTATTCAATTACTTTTCAAAAATAATCCACGTTATTATCTTTGCCCCATCTTATTATTGCTAAAAAAAAAATAAAATTTACATAAAAATCCATTTTTTGATTTTGAATAAACAAGCCACTTATATTTTTCAAAATGTGAGCGTTTAAAGAACCGTTTCTCTTCTTTGCATTTTTTGATGTGTGTTGAGAAAGGATAAACCAATTTTCCGTCTGGGATATTTAAATTTTCAAGAAGCTTAAACTTAATATGTTCAGACGAATGAGCAGGTTTTAAAAAATTCCCAATGTCGTCACTGAATTCAAATTGTTCTAAAGTTTGATCTTCATTACTTGAATTTTTACTAGGAGCCAAAATATTAAGTACTTTTTCAAAAGTAAAAGAGTCTTTTTAATCTGACAGATCAACTTTTCTATTTTTTGGGCAAGATAAAGTATTGGTAATAGAATCATCTTTAACTGTAGTATTTGAATTTAATGTCTTACCTTCATTTACTTTTATTGAAATATTACTGTTATCTATACTTGTTGGATGGTCCCGCTTACACAACTAACTACTGAGTGTTCTTTGCTTGTTACTATTGTTCATAATGAATAATTTAAATTTATATTGACACATCAAACATTAAACAACAACACAAGTGAGAAAAAATAACATGTGACTACAATTTTACATTTTAGATACCTACAGTTATTTTATAATTAGAAATCAATGAAAAAAGACAACGGTCGAACCGCAAACACGAAATGATAACACCGTAAACTGATCTATAATGGATCCACCCGATTGGACCGAAATACGGTTTGACAGAATTCAGATAAACAGCAATCATATACGTATACCAGTGTAGCCATATTAATAATGTAATGTAAAATGTAATAGAAGTAATGTTATCATTACTACTTTTTTTTGATAACAAAAGTTTCAAAATAATTATAAAAACAAATAACATACACACGGGGGGGGGGGTGAATGCCCCCATCACCCCCACAGGTACGCAACAGGGTGTTGTTGGTGTGACGTCCTCTAAATGATTTTTTTTCACTCGTCGAGTTAAAAGTTACTAATATTTTTTTGTGAACTATGAAAAACGTGGTGACTTAACTTTTAGTTTAAAGTTGAAGTTTTCTAATTAACAATAAAAAAATTAAAAAATACCACTTAGCTGCTAAAATACCTATATTTTTACTTATATGTAGTAATATATATATTTAACTCTTTTATAGAGAAAAAACTTCAATATTTTCCTAATTATTCCTAAATTTGGAAAAAAATTTCAAACATTTAAATATTTAATACATTATTACTTATATTATATTAGGTATATTATTTTATGTGAAAATGTCAAGTATTCATATATTATGATCATTATTTACGGAATTAAAACAAAAAAACCATATTCGATTTTAACAAAATTGCGTTTTTACAGTTTTTTCTTAAGAGGACGCCACGCCGTCAATTTTTCAACGAAAAACTTGCATTAGCATTTTTTATTTTTATCAACTTACAAACATATTAGAAATACGAAATAAAAAACAAATTCCAATTGACAAAATTATCTATAGCGACTGATGTAGCCGATTTTCGATATACCGATTATGCATTTTTACACGTTTTATGAGTTGGTTAAATGCGTAAACATGGTTTTTGACAAATATCGTGATTTCGCAACAATTAAAAATGGTATTGACACAAGACTATTTTGAAATGACCTAAAAAATTATTTAAACACTTTTGAATTGTTAGATTTTCGTTTTTCTTAAAATTTTATAAAATTTGCGTGTGCGGGTACTGTCATCTTAATTTTTAGTCGTTTTTTCTTGCGCGTATATCGAAAAAATGCTCCGTCTATAATACGCATAGAGGTATCAACTAGATGCTACAATTTTCTATCGGAAAATGGTGCCGCATGCGTATAATGATTGGAGTACCTCTGATCATACTTGTAGAATTTTTGGATACGGACATAACACCCCCCCCCCCATTGTAAAACCAATACCATTATCCACACCGCTAAAAATCTAAAACGGTGAAAAGCAAAAATTGGATGAAACCCCCCCCCAAGTCCTATTATAATACATCTTGCGAATAATTATTGTCATTATGTTGCACGTGACTAATTCGGTCACTGATATAGCTGAAAACGGCGATGCACTCGTCCATTGTACTCGCCGGGAATAATAATAGATAATAATAATAACTCACCCCCGACCATTGTTACACCTGAGACGGTCCATTATCCGTGTGATATCATGTCCGGCACGTGCGGTCCTATACTACGCGTAATCTCTGGTTCGCGGGCGCACCGCGGGGCCACGTGCGGTTACGTTGGCGGACCCCGCGGCAACTCCGTTGCACGCCCGTGACCACGGTCGTGGTGGGCGACGGCGGAGTTTTGTTATTCCACCGGTCGCCATTCGCACGATAACATAATACCAATAAATTGTGCACCTACACCGGTGAACTTTGAGGACTAATATACACGTGGTATTACATGCTATAGGTATATATATAGGTACCTATTATAAGTAACCTACCTATTTTCGTCCTTAGCCTTTTTACAGGGACATGGTCGGTATAATGTCCCTGGAATTGTATTATTATCGTTTTTGTTTACGTCCTTTGAAAATGCACCTGAAAAAATGACACCAGTTTTTTCGTATATAGGAGGTATACAGTAGGTATACCTATATAATATACCTATACGGCGAGGCTGGGCAACTTAAGAGGACACCCATCACATGCCCGGTTTTTATGGGGATTTATATAAGCAAATTTAAAAAAATATAATGAAAATCCCACAATTTAAAAATACTCGTATTAGAATATGTTTTTAGAGATATTTCAAAATAGTCTTGTATCAATGCCATTTTTAATTGTCGTGTAATCACGATTTTTGTTTTAAAAAAATTCTGTTTAAGCATTTTTAATTTTTATCAACTTGAAAATATTGTAGAAAAAAGAATTATAGAGAACAAAATAATCTAGCAACTGATTGGGCCGATTTTTGATATATGCATTTTTACACGTTTTATAAGCTGTTAATATCGTATTTTTGGTTTTTTAACAGCTCGTCAAACGTGTAAAAATGCATATATCGAAAATCAGCTCCATCAGTCACTAGATAATGTTGTTAGCTATTATACAAATTTATTATTATAGGAACGATTAAAATGATTCATGACGTCATTATTTGTTATTATCAAATTTTTTGTTATCAAATAATAATAAATAATAACAATACATTATCCTGTTCGATGATCGACATCCATCATCACAGATATATATATATGTATGTATATATATATATATATATATATTATTTATATATGTATATGTATGTATATATGTGCAGTATGTATGGGCATATTAATGCATGTTTTCTCGATTTTTGCGTATTTATCTCATGTATATGGGCAATAATATTAAGATATTTATATTATTTTTCCGGTCAATCTGGTCTAAATTGACATAAAATATTTGTTCCAAAGATTATTTGAAAATGCTAAAAGATATATCTTGTTTTTTTATTCTTATTTTTCTTTTGTTAATGATTAGCTAGAGTGAATAGTGGGGTAAGTGTACAACGTTTTGGTATAGTTCGACTTTGATCTCTTTTTTGCTCAGTTGCTATTACCTATAGGTATTTATCCCACAAGAAAATTCCACTTACCTTCACTCTATTTTATAATTTAAAACAAACTTTAAAGAATACACTATGATAAATATTTTACATTGTAGTTCAATAATATTTTTATTATCTATGTATATGATATAATATAATATGATGACGCTTATTTTATAAAACCATCTAATTATCAAATTCATTTTTAAAAACAGCAAAATTCTGCAAATTATCTGATAATAAAATATAATGACGTCATGGACCATTTTAATCGTTCCTGTAATAACCCTTTTGTATCTATTATTTTTTTTTTTGTTTCGTATTTCTAATGCATATTTGTAAGTTGAAAAATACCACCCAGTTTCTAAAATACCTATATTTTTGTGTTCATACTTATAGTAATATTATACAGGCACACCAGTTTAAGTTAATTTCTTAATTGGACAGACACAATTGAAGGGCTCCCAGCAACAACAGGGTAAGTCCACGTTTGCAAAATGTTCAGGAAAAGAAAAAATTATTGTAACCAATAAAAAATCAATGAAAGAATGTATTTTAATAACAAAATATGATATTGAATAGTACACACATATTGTTGTCATAATATTATGTCTTAATATATGGTTTTTGTAGTGCATATATATTCCTAAAGTTTGAAAGATATGGACTTACCCTGGTTTTTGCTCATGAAATGTAAGTATATTTTTTAATTTTTACTTATTATTAAGTAAAAAATAATAATAATTCCTTAAAACCAGTAACCAATATAAGTAATTGTTAAGAGAATAATATTTAAATATTGAATAAAGCTTTGTACATCATTGAGTATTATACTGTTCATGTTCATTATTTTGGTATGACTTTCATGATTTTTGATCATAAAATACAATATTTTTTTTTTATATTATGTAATAATAAATTTGTCTTATTTACCATAACATACAACTTTAGCTTATAAAACAATAGTGAAGAATAAAAAAAAAATATTGTTATCAAACAGAAAATATATAATAAGAAAATATTACAATATGACCAATATATTAGCTGCAAAAACAAGGTAAGTCTGGACTTACCTGGTTTTTTTCCATAAACTATTAAGCGTAAGTCCATTTGCACCGTATCTCCGTAAATAACGATTGGACATACCTTGTTCTTGAACAGTATTCACCGTGATGATATGGCGCATTCAAAACAATTAAAAACTGGTTTTCGAAAAAAATGGACTTACCCTGTTATTGCAGGGAGCCATTCAATTAATAAAATATAGATTAACACGAAAATATCCACTGTTTCGACCCAAAAACTAAATTGGCCAGTGTCGCATGAGTTAATAAAACTAATACATTTACTACCATTTATTTCATACCCTCATGTACCCGTATTTCTTAACGTCAGTTTATCTTAAATGAAAATTTCTGAAATCAACAATAGATAATACATGAAGTCTTAATGTTATAAAAATAATGCGAAGATAATGAGAACCATGAACCACAGTGGTACTATAGTTTTCTTATAATTATATTTATATAAATTAAAAGTAATAATATATCTAAATAGTATAATTAATAAAATTGCATATACTAAAAAGTAAAACCTTATTAAAAAAATGTGCATTGTTATTCGGACAAAATTTAATTTAATTTATGTGCTTTTTTATAAAGTGAACTTAAAGTTAATTGAAGTATAAAGTTTTTTAAAGAAGTAACTTATTAAGTTAAATTTCATTTGAAAAAAAGTAATGCGTTAAGTAACTTATATACTTTATATTAAAATAACATAAGTTATAACTCGTTAATGCCCAGCCTTGATATATAGTATAGGTATCAGTTGTCGTTATTATTTTTTGGTCAAATTGTGTATAGTATTTACTCTAATTATTCGTCTGGAAAGTGGCATGCGAGTAAAAATATCTCGAAGTGGGCATTAATGAAGAGAAGTGTACCTACCAATAAAGTATACGGCGTACGCGAAAATATGCAGACTTGTGTGAAGGGGCCAATACAAGAGTGAGGTGTTTATGCGGAGAAACTGAAGATTTTATTGTCACAGTATGATAATGCACCAGAGTTTGGCTTAGAGTCTTTTCCTCGATGATAGATGAAATAGCAAAGGATGTATACTGAGTGCTATGGAAGTCAGCGATAGACTCGAATATTGGAGGAAAGCTCTTGGAAGGTTAATGGTTAAGGATTTGTAGAAGTATAACAGAATATGTAGAATATAATTTTGGAGAAAGGGAATACGGAGGGAAAGGCAAGTAATGAAGTTGAGTGGGGATGAAGTGGGTGAGATTGAGAGGTTTGAATATTTAGGATCCGTTTTGCAGGAGGGTGATGGTTTCGAGGAAGATATGAGATACGGGATTAAGGTGGTTCAAGCAAGTAAAAAAAAAAAATTCTTTATCTTTCCCTGTGACAAAATTGCACAACTTTGGCTGATCTGATTTTAATTCTGTAAAAAGCATTCTATTGTTTGATATCTTTTCTAGGTTTTAATTGAGGCGTTTTTCGAAATATGAATTTTCCACCTCGGTATGTTTAAACAAAATTTCCATATTTTAAACATTTTTCACTTGTGTATATCTAAAGCAGAAATTCATATTTCGAAAAACGCCTGGATTAAAACCTAAAAAAGATGTCAAAGAATCTTATGCTTTTTACAGAGTTAAAATTGGACCAGCCAAAATCTCACAATTTCGTCACGGCGAAAGCAACTTACTGTTCAACAAGTGATTTGGTAATGGACTTATTTTCATTATATTCACAGTTGCAATTTATATTTAACCTAGACGGATATAGATACAAGCTCAAGGAATTTATTTATTAATTTATTATTAACTTCATTAACTTAAATGACCTCTCTAACTGCAATAAATTTTAAATATTTAATTTTATCATGTACGATAAATTTCCTATATAATACTCCTTAGAAAATGATTGGCTCAAACTCCCTTAAGTGTGGATATATGAAGTGTAGAGAAGCATCAAGTATTTTGTATGATAAAAAGATCCTAATAATTAGGTTAAACTGTAAATTGTATAGGACTGTGGTGACGCCAACAACAATGAACAAATCTGAATGTTGGACAGTAGATGGACAAGTATAATAGAGGTAAGAATGATAAGGTGGATGAATGGAATGAGTAGAGAAATTAAAACAAGAAATGAATATATAAGAAGTAGTGTAGAAATAGCTTCAATAATAGGTAGTGAAAAAGAGAGAGAATATAATTGAGATAGCTCGGGCATTTTTATGGAGACAGTGAGAATAGTAATGGGAATGTATGGTTAGTAATGGTTAGTAATGGGAATGCATGTTGAAGGAAAAAAAGGAAGAGGAAGACCGAAAAAGAGGTGGACGTGTATATATGGGAGTGATATATGGTGGGCAGGTATAAGTTAAGAGGATGTGGGGAAATCAAGTTTAGTGGAAATGCAATACTAGGGCGGGCGGCCCCAAATAGTTAGGAAAGAACGCGAAAGCGTGTATTTAAAAATGAGATTTTCATACAATGTGAATGTAAGTACGTTTTAAATTTTAACACTATAAAATAAAGTCAAAGAATTATCATATAGGACACAAAATATGGAGTATAATTGTGTTTAGAATGTAAATTCCTTAACACTTTCAAAATATGTAATATAATAATAATAATATACTTAATAACATAGATAGGTACATACTCGGTACTTTACTCCTGAGTTCTGTAAGTTGTAGTCCTGTAGGTATTTTTGGAAAGTGGTTTATATCCTATATACGTGCTGAGCTGAATGTCTGCTTTTTGATAAGTTAAATAAATAAACATCATTGACCATTGTAAAAACACCGACTTCCTTGTTCCACTCAGAAATTAAAAATGTTCTATTGTACTATTCAGCAGGTATGGGGGATGGGATAGAGAAGTTATATACAAATAAAACAAAAAAATTAGTCTAACTTTATTTAAATATAATTAGTATTAAAGTCTCTATAAATGTGGCATGATATTCATTTAATATTTACCTCGAATTGTGAAATGTACTATTTACTGGTTTTTAATTTCAAATTAAACTCGAGTACTTTAAATTAAATTACCATTTATTTTTAATTGTCTTAATAGGCCTATAGGAAAAAAAGTATTTTCATGGTGGGCCCTTATCAGTGGTTGATCTCCATTTCAAAATTTACTCGGATTCAGTATGAACATTCATTAGAAATTATAAAAAAAAAAACTGAAAAAGCTTTTGCACTTAATTTAGTTCTGTAAATTAACTTCTTATCAATTTAAAAATATATATTATGGGCAGTGGTGGATCAAGAGAACTGTGGGTTAATTATTTTTATGAGAGGTCACTTTTTTATTTTTCTTTAAATGACCATTTTTTTTAGGGAGGAGGGCTCGTTAACTTCTTTTACCCACATATTTTACATTAGGAGGAGTATTTTATTGTATACAATAAATAAATAATAATACTGAATATACTTTTTAACCAATAGATATTTGTAAATTGTAATTCATTTTAAAAAACGTGTTTAATATATCAAATATTCAAATTAAATAATCAAATATAATTATGTTTAATATTTCAATGTTTTTTTTTTCAAATTAATTCTGATAGCAATAAATTTCTTATTGCTGAATATAGCTAAGTTTGACAATCTTTCTTCTTTTTATTAATTTCGAACGACTTAAGCTAATTTCCACGGTAGCACTACTCACAGATAGTGTATAAAATATTGTATATAAAGGAGATAAATTTGTGTAAGAAGATGTTATATTATTGAATATAATAAATTTCAAAATTGCACTAGTTGAAATACTGCCCTTCTTTAGCTGATAATAAACAGAACCAAACGATTTATATTCTTTCAAAAGATCATAAAAAGTTAGACAGTTCTTTATGTAACTTTATTGTTCATTAATTTATGTCTACTAAAATATGTTTCGAGATTAAAAACGTAAAATTTTTGAAATAATGAATTTTGGTGAAAACCAGTTTTCTGTACCCTTCGATCGGTAGCGCTATTTGAAATTAATGTGTGACATCATGCTGCCTACTATAATACACCCAATTCCTTAATACGCATTAAAATATTTATATATTCACATTTATAAATAAAAATAAAAATAGGTTTTCATTAAACCTAGATAGGAAAACTTAGATGTTTTCGTAAAATTGATATTAATATAGTAATAAAATAATTAATATTAAATGTAGAAAGCGCGTTGTATTCATAATTTGTACATATTTTCCTTTGTTTTATTATATATTATTATGTATAATTTTAACTGAGTTCAATATTTGAATAAACTAATAACTAAGGCGCGGATTTTAATGCAAAACATATTGTTTAGTAGGTAGGTGATTTAGGACAATGAATTTCAAGTACAAAATTTGATTCATACATCAGAGAATTTAAAAATGAAAACTTTTATTCTGCACTCTATCATTTATAGAGTATTTTTCTATTTTTAGAGCATTTTTTATACATATTTTATGCCTGGAATATGAATAAATAAATATAACAGGTATATATAATTTAGCATAGAATAAAACGTTTTAAAAATACGTTTTTAATTATACGTACATATAACGTTTACGTAGAAAATTTCAAAAAATATATGAATTTACATATAAGTCCTTTCCTTACTTATTATATAAAATTTTTTTTATTTATAAATAAATTTATTGATGTAAAAAAATGTTTGTTACTAAAGTTTTAGATTCTGAGCATAGCGTGGATTACAATTATGTTTTTTTTTTAAATAATACTAATTGTAAATTCATTTTTACTTATAAAGGTTCAATATTATTATTCTATTAATTAGGATAGATCAAAAACAGATATATATATTTTGTTCTATAAACTAAAAAAAGTGCCTAACTACCCCTGAACATAACGTAACATAATTTAAAAGAAATAAAATATGTAGGTACATGTCCATTCTTGGACTATATAAACCAGGTATAAATACCTAAATAGATCATATTTATATTAGTGTCTCGGCGCAGCATCACACACACAGTGTTGGGAAAAGATAACTAAAAATTTATCTAGATAAAAAAGACAATTTTTAAATTTCAAAACTATTTTTTTTCTACTATTTTCAAGATATTTCGTTCAAATCAATAAGTCAATAAGTACCTACCTACATAATATATTATTAATTATATAATTTATTTATATAATAAATGTACAATGTACAAAGGTACAATGTATTTAATTTGGCCAACTAATTGAACTTTTTTTAGCCAATTGATAATCTGATCCGCCCTACTGAAAAAACTTGGGGGGGGGCAATTTCCACCTGTCACTCACTAGTTACGCCTCTTGCCAACGACTGTTTGGAAAATGAGAAGTTAAACTATATAGTTTTGTTGGAAGTCGATTTTTAAAATTAAAAATATAGCATACCTATAGTAAAAAGTCGTATTAATGGTAAATATTCAATTGTATAAAAAATAAAACATTATTTTGAAAATCTAATTCTAATAAAACATCGAAAAAGTTTCCATCTTTTAAAGGGTGTATAATATTTATATCTCAATGTTTAATGTAAGGAGCCTATTATAGAGTAGCATTTGAACATTAAGAAAATATTATTTTGCTACAAAAATTTGTTAGTTAGCGTCCTCATCATCAATGGTTTTCAGTAATAAAATAATATCTACGAAAAATAAACGAAATGATATCTCAAAAGAATTTTAGAGTTCAAAGACCTATATTCAAATTTATAGAAATTTTGCAAAATATTAATTTAAAAAAAAATTACAGGGATTTAAAAAAAAATAAATAGGATTTCGTGGTATAGAATAAAGGAAACGATAAAAAAATGTATGGGATCATATCAGAAATATTGTCTTTTAAATAAATTATGATAGGTACCTATTTCAACTCTAAAATCATTTTAAAAAACTATTTTGTTTGTTTTTTGTAAATTTATTTTTGAAAAAATTTCGTGATTGCACAACAATAAAAAATGATACGTATACAGAACTATTTTTAAATGACCTTAAATATATATTTAAATACTTTTAAATTGTTGGATTTTCATATTTAATGAAATTTCATAAAAATCGACTACCTATATAGAACCCCATATAAATAGTCGTGCTGACATCCTCTTAAGAAGAAATTGTTTTTACTCGTTTTAACTGTATTAAAAGATATTCTCGCTTTCTAATTTCTCTCATAATTATCATAGATTCAAAATTTCAACAGAATATGATAGATGAGAAATGTACTATGGATAAACATAGAGTTTTTTTAGTTAAAATCATTTTTTTTTTCAAATTTGACGTTCTTCAATCACAAATGTTTACAGATCATATGAATCACAGATGTTTAAATATAGAACAAAAACTCTATGCTCAGTCTTAGTTCACGTTCTCATTATTTGATTAAATACAATTATTTCTCTTTTATGAGTATTATTTTTGAACGAACTGAAATGAAAAATCCACAAGTAGTTTTTGAATAAATGTCTTGATTACAGAACAATAAAAAGTGGTACGGACACGGGACTATATTTTATAGATTACTTTTCAAATATAATGTATTTTGTGTATATCAATATTATATAATATTTTGTTATATGTTGTTCGATTTTCATTGTCCGAAAAACTTCTTGAAAATCACCTACTACACTGCAGAACCCCTTAAAAATGACCGCGCTGACGTCCTCTATAATTGATAATATACAAAATATTATTATGTAATGCGCGTGCGGTGAAAACAATAATAGGCGTTGCTCGACAAGACGGATATTGAAATTATTATTGATACGTTTTTATCACGACTATTATCGTTTTTTTTTCTCTCTCGTTTTTCTACGTTTATATGTACCTACAGGTACGATTATCGTCATCATTATAATTATTACTATTTTTACGTTTTTCTTTTTTTTTTTTTTTTCACGTTTTCTGAAGAGTCCATAGAACATAATATACGATCGTAGGTACCTCTCTATACACACGTTTAATGCGTATTTATCGGGTCGCGTTCATAATGGTATAGTGAATATTTGGCGTTAAAAGCGATTATTGGACACACCCCGGAAAATGAGAAAAAAAAAAAAAAAAAACTAAACGGTCAATTATCGCATAAATCAACGGCGGTAATGGGGTCCCCCCCCCCCACAGCCGTGCCAGTTTATACGAGTCTGACAATGGAACGGGGAGTCGAGAATATTGAAAATTATATCGCCGCCACGGCCCCCGCCATGCCTGTCCGGGCGGAGACCTCCCAACGCTATAATATAGTCGCGCGCGCGTACTCTATACTACAATAATAATAATAATAATAATAATATGATAATATTTATGTGTAAAAACGGAAATAAATCACCGGAGTACCGGTCAACAAATCAAAACCACAGGTAATTGTATTTATATATATATATATATAGGTATATATTTTTTTTTTTCATTCTACGAGTCGCGTGCGTTATTTATATTATTATTATTATTATTATTACTATACCCATTACTGTAACTGTTTGTTCAGTAGTTTATCGCCTTTTTTTTCCTCTCGTATAATCGTATAACCGGCGTGTTTTTCGGAGGCGTTTCTTTTCTTTTTTTTTTTCATATATAGTTAGTACTCATATATTATTGTTATTATTATCATTATTATATTATTGAGTATAGACACGGTATTAACCGGTAGGACGAATTTTTATTTTTTTTTTTCTTACTTCTTTTCGTTATAACGACCAAAATATATATATAGTTTATTCAATATTCGTTTAAATCGATTCAACGGTTTATAATATCATATCCGTGTTCAACGCGTATACAGGTAGTATAGGTGGTAGGTATATACACACGTCTTATAATATTATAACGTATAGTATATGGAATAATTTTCAATCGTTTCGATACGCTCGTTTAATAAAAAGTGACACATATTATACGAGTATGGGCATTATATATTATCATTTATATGCATAATAAAATAATTTTTACGGGTCATTATATATTGGTTATACAAACATCTACCTATACGTTGTTATACCTATAGGTAAGTACGCGGACATCTATTTGGTCGTTTTCATTTGTATTTAATTTATTTATACAGAAAACGGGGTTTTCAACCCGAAAAACATAATAACAATAAGTGCAAGTAGATAACGCTTAGACATAAACATAATAATAACGTGTACAGTTGAGACAAATTTTTTACTAATTGCTCAAACGTTAAAGATTATTGGTTCTTCATTAGTGACTGGCAAAACGCAAACCATTATACGAGGAACTATAGAGAATTGATAAAGCGGTTGGTGACAGAGAAAGGTACGATAGGCATAGAGAGTGAAGGTTCTCAACTGGTGGCAGGGACGACCCGTAGAAATATTTATGGGAGGGGAAGGGGCAATACCTCCATTCTCCAAAATACCGACGAAATACATCTTTGAAATATAAGTAAGAAAAAAAAATGTCATCAACTTTTTCTAATTTTACCAACTAAATGCAGAACAATTTAGTTTGCCGAAAAACCCATTCAAAACGTATAAATAAATTTATTATTTTATTTATTTTTATTTATTTGATGTAGGTGAATCAGCAAAACCAGTCATAAGTTTTCTGAGAAACATTGTGAAACAAACAAGCTCTTTGCCGGTTACCGGACACAGACTACTCAAGCCAAACATCTGACTATAGGCATGTATAGTCATGTAGAGGACAACAGATAGTGGGAGGTTAAAAGCGACGAAACGCGATCATTTTCTTCGTACTCGCTCAATCATTTGCCGTTCACGAGACTAGCCAATCCATCTAAGTCTGCAGTCTGTAATTTTACACAATCAAAACTAGATTTAACGCTCATGAGTAACTTCATGTCATCAGCAAACACTAGTATTTTTAAATGAAACAATATGGAGGGTTCACCATTAACCAACAGCTAATAAATAAATATAGGCTATAGCCATTATATGTAGGCATAGACATGTAAAGTATACTTTTATTTTGTATTCAAAATATTCTGGCCCAGTTTTTCAATCGTCCACTTATTCGTTAGGTATTTGTCGACTATATTTATTCAGGAAATAAACTTCCGAATAAAGTAATGCCTATATGTGTTTTACAATGTAAAATTATCTCCCAGATAGTTATTTGGTAGATTGTTATACTGATAGAAGGTGGCATTAGTGCATTATAGAATAAGTTAGGTACACACATTATTTGATCATGATTGGTCGATGAAAACATTGATAAGGAACAGTGTCTGTAACGTTATATCAAAGAACAATACTTCCACTGATAAGAAAATCTCGTGTACACAGCCATTTGACACATGAAGTGATGAAGTTATGTTCAAAATCCTTGTGTGTATACCCATGGTACTAGAAACAATGATATTTCCTATATTTTTGTATATTATTTGTTTACGTTTCTCTACCACCAGCTGCTGGCCTATTAAAATGCAGTTATCACGACTCAAATTAATTATTATCATATAAATTTGTTTGGTGTCAGATTTTTTGGTAAAACATTTTCAATATATCTGACAAAAAAAATAAAAAAATAAAAATAAATATAAAAAATATTTAGAGCTACGAATTTTTCATTCCGCGAAAAAGAACTGCTCCTAAAATCCTCCAATAAAAGGTCTATTCAATTCTCCTCCATTAATTATAATTTATGCTTCTTGATTGTTTATTTTCCTCCAAAATATTTGGAAATACTGATAAGTATTTATAATTAATTTATTAGGTATTTATTTATATTACCTATATTATATTATATAATTATTATAAATCTAACGAAGAAGAAAAAATAAACAAAAGCACACCAATTTATTATTATTTATTATTGTTATACTTTTATTTTTCCCAAATAATTCATGATAAATCGAATATACTTGAAAATTCAGTATTTATAAATAGTAAATATACTGAAGTTCTAAAATAATATAAAACAAATTTTAATTAATTTTTTTTAATTGTCATTTTTATATATTTTTTGTAACAGTATCGATGTTAAAAACTAATAAGTATAATATTACCAATTATTTCATTTTTATATAAAATAAATACATTTTTTAACTTTAAAACTCAACGAGTGAAAATTAGTATTTGTAAATTGTATTTATAACGTCTATCATTTAACTGAAGACTTTTGTGAGTGCTTACTTGATTTTTTTAAATTAACTGCAAAAAATATACTACTAAATTTGTCGAAATTTTGTGGGAAAGCTAAATATGATGAATATATTAATTTTACAATGATTTATGTATAAATTATAAATTGAAATACCTATATACGAAGTATATTGTAGGTAGGTTAATATACATTTATTTGTTACAAAGAATATGGAAAGGTTGTTTTTTGGGTAGTGAATTTTATTTAGTTGACTGTCACTTTAAAAAAATTCACTTTTTGATTTTCCCACTAATTGTCTTATGAGTAAAAGAAAACTATCAAAAAAATATCGATCATTTGTATTAAAACATGTGTTTGACGAAATCAATAAATTTTAAAGTACAATATTAAAAATAAAAAAATTAAATATGCACAAAATATACGGATACATCTTATTGTAGCACTTATTCTACTTACTCCATATTATACTGCAATGACGCGATACAATTTTCAAAAAAATGTTGACCACCAGCTATTTAAATACATTTTGAAATTTTATTTTATTCCCCCCTTGGACTTCGTATAGCCGTAAAGGTAATAAAACCTAAATGGTAACCTTGTTAAACCTGTACAATTGATAGTAGCTGCATGATCGTAAGTACCTATAATGTACGTGTAGGTATGCTTTATGTATAAATTCGATAAAATCTCGAAAATCTTTTGTCGTAAAAATATTTTAGTAACGCTTTTAAGTTTTATTATGATTATTATTTCTATACGTAAAATAATGATCAGCTGTGCAAATGAAATATATTTTGATCTTATCGTTTTTAATTTAGACAATATAATAATCTTGACCTAAACCTAGATTCTGAATGAAGCAAAAAATTTATTAATTTTAATATGTGGTTTTTTTTTAAGTCATCTGTTTTATTAGTTGTGTTTATTTGTTTTATTAGTTATGTTTTATAAGTCATTATTTCAAGTAGAAGAAGACGGAATTTCGGAGTAAAGAGCTTTATTTGGTAGAAAATTGATCCTAGTTGGTGAATACGTTGAAGAGGTCGTTTATTGATTTTCCTAGTAGTTTTCTAAAACGTAAAGAATAACCTTTTTTAACTTAATATTTTATTTAGGGGAAATAATAAAATAACATTTTCTTTAATGATATTATACTTATCGAACTTTGCTCAGAATCGTCTTTGGAATGCAATGACTTATCTTCGCTTTCAAATTAAAAATAATAATAATATGTATACTATATTCTGTCCAAGGACCGAAATCGGGAAATCAACAATATCTGCAGAATGAGTTTTTCTATTTTTATACGTGTTCTAAACAAAATATGATTAGTTTAACGAAATGATTTAACCGTGTCAACTCTGATTTTACGTTAATTATAATCGTATTCAAATTATTTATAATTATATCAAATAAAAAGTAATAAACTATCGGATATACCTACGTATATAAGCAATTGTCCACGAACATGAACTGCAGGTGAAACCAATGGAGTATATATGCTTTTTTAATAGGGAGATCAGTAATGCAAAAAATGTGCTCTCTGATTAAACTCATGAAACCTATTTTACACAATAACTACTCTGTACTTGTAATTATTATTAAATATTACTTAGTACATTCTAAAGTATATGTATAGTTTATGTTTATAACTTTGTATTTAATATGATATCTACCTGTATAAAATTATAACAAATTAATATTTTCATTAAATTAATAACACAATTTTTAAAATGATATCCTTCAGTAACTTAACAAGTTCACAATATTATTTATTATTACTACAATATTATAATTTTTAATAAACTGTATCTTATAGTCTATAAGAATATAGACTATACTACTAGGTATATTATTTAATGAATATTGAACATTTCAAACAAGATAAAATATTCTTATATTATAATATATAGCAGACTCTTATAGTATTTTGAATGAAGTAGGTACTCGGAACCAGACCCTAGCTTAAAACTTTTGAAAGTCTAATACACATAAATGTGTTTCATCGCTTTCCTTCCTAAACCAGTGAGTGAACACCAAAAAAGTTGAAATTTATTTACCGTTCGAAGGAATCATTATTTCGTATTTATTCGACACCAACATTTTTGGCGTAAGTTTTTACACTTTTCTCCGAGCGTCAAATTCCTAGTTCCGCCTCTAATGTTAGGCATTAGAAAAAAACAATGTCTTTAATTTTATTTTTACAAATCAATCACAATATTTTAAATTTATGATTAAATAATAATATACGTAGTATTAATAAAATAATAAGAAATTTTAGAACTAGGTTTCCCAATGTAATTTTTTATTTATTTTCATTAGGTAACATCTTATTCGAGTTACGAATTAATACAGCTATAGGTAATTTTTTATTTTTTTGATTGTTAAAATCCATTAACAATTACACTATATTTAAGTTTTCAGTGCGTTCGGACTCAAACACCAATAAAGCTAGGTTCGAAAGCCGGTTATGTTTCATTGATTGTCTTTTAATTTGAGTTAAACAAGAAAATGATGATTCACAAACTGCTTAGCTACATCCAAATACTTCTACTGCAGCTATCATTTCAAGTGTAGCTTTAAATGCTTTGCGTTTTTTATAAAGCTCTTTATTAGAAACATTATTTTCTTTTAAATAATTTTTTACACAGATGGTTTTTTCTTTTGAAGGGATATTAATATTAAGATCCTTAATATTAATAATATCCTTAATCAATTATTGATATACCTACTTTTTTTTCAACATATCGATCAATTCGAAAATTTCTCTCTCTCTCGAGAAAAATTCCAGGGGGGGGGCAACAATCGGGTCTAGAGGGGCAATGGCCCCATTCCCCCCCCCCCCGTGACAACGGGCTTCCTCAGAACACTGTTCAGAATACTTTTTAAATAATTTTTTTTTGAAAATATATAATAAAGTATCTTTTATTCTACTTTTTAAAAGTATTTTATTCCTTGCAAAAAAAAAAGACTTTTAAGGTTCCTGCAGTTATATTTTTTAAGGAACATTTTTAGTATTGTCCATCAGACAATTATTGTTCTCTCAAAATATAAAAAAATTAGAACCCCTAAAACACTCATTGCTTACAACTTAAGTTCAATTAAACAATTATAATTACTATAGTATAATTATCTGTTACTTAATATTTTCATTATTGGAATTCGGTATGTATAGACAAGAAAAAGTATTCTAAAAATATTTTTAATATAAAATATTAATAATAAATATTATATAATAAATATAAATATTAAAAATATTTTTAATATTTTTTGTGAAGTATTCTAAGTACTTTCAATAATTATTTTGAAATAATGTTTAAATATTTTGATCAGAAACCAAAGACAGTTAAACTCAGAAACATTTTGATGTGATATATTAAAATTTTTACATTTATAAACACCAAACTTACATCACTTGATTCATTTTAGTGAGATCTATCAAAAAAGGTTTGACCTGATTTTTGATCCGACCAACCGTTAAAAAGGAACACAACAAACTCTAAATTTACTAATTTCAAATTTGGTACTCCCGAAGAATCACTTAATCAAGATTTAAAAATTTGACTAGTGCTTTAAATTTATTTAAAATACATTTTTAGGTTATACAGAATATTATGATTTAATTCTATTTCCTGGATTATGATTGGATTATTATTTTTAGAGAAATATGATTTTAAGAAAACGTCACACCCCGAAAAATAGTCCATAAAAATTTCATAATTTATAATAATATTATTCTAGAATAATCTCATATAAACATTTTTATATCGATAAAAAGCTGACAACATTTCCTAAATTTGGACAAAGACATTTTTGTTTGATATTAATATTGTCATATTAATATTATAATCAATTAAAAGTTCTACAATTTTGACTTTTTAAGGATAAACCATTACAGATTTCAAATACTTGCAGCAAAACCCTCTGTCAAAAGTTAGAAAACTATCTCCTTTCATTTGGTGCCAATTTTATTGATCTATGATGATCATTATGAATACCATATAAAACTTGAAGTACGAAGTATAACATGGGTTTTTAATAATTAATATCGCGATTACACAACAATGAAAATTGGTGGTAATATAATACAGCAAAGTTTATAAACTACTTTTAAAATATATAAAAAAATTTTAAATTGTTGAATTTTAATTTTTCATAAAATCTAATAAAAATGTTTAATAGAAAAAAAATTGTGGCGACCTCTTAAATGTACGATTATATTTTATTTTTTTTGCATTTTAATTCTTATATGATCTAGATTTAAGAATGTAAAAAAAAGATCATGGGGGAGATCTATAACCACCACATCCTCTCCTTGTATACGTCCCTGGGTGAGACGCACATTGTTAAAATCGAGTACAGTAAATGTACATTATAGTAGGTATACACCATATAGTCTTTGTTTAAATTTTTAATGATTGTAAAAAAAAAACCAAATATAAAAACTGATTATTTACTCGAATTATACGTATATGTTTCATTTGTAAAACAATATAAACACGTGTATATTGTTATATATAGGTGTATACCTAACACATATTATTATATATATACAGGTACCTGGTCAAGGTGCTGTGTTTAATAGTATAATATAATATCTCAAACGTTTTAAATACAATATATATGTATTGCTTCGATATTTAAACAAATTTATGTGAAGAATGAGATTATCAAACATACATAATATTACATGTATATATATATAGGTACTATACTATAAACACTTTGGAAAATGAAAAATATATATATATATATTGTATACAATATACATACCTATAGCCGAAATTATAACTGACGACCCGCGGCCAAACAAACCCAATCATTAAAATAAATCAACAATGATCACTATTATAATTATACGGCTGTACAACGTTTTATCACATTATTTAAATGTAATAAAATACCGCCGTGTCTGTCATAAGTGTGGGCACAATAAAATTTAATAGATTAACAAGTTAAGACGATGACGACGATGGTGATAATGCGATGATGAAGAAAAAGAAGAAAAAGAAAAAAAAACTAGTTCTCCTCCGGGGGTTTATAATATATTATATTTTATTAAAGCTGCAACACGGTATTTAGAATAATATAATATATACGAGTTATGTTTTTATTTTTTATTATATATACATAATATAATATTATTATCATCCGTATTGTGGTGGTAGCCACACACAAACATGCCTCAAATGATCGGTCGGGTTGTAAATATATTATATATACAGGTACCTATATATATATATATATATATATATATATATACATTATCTTATATATATATACACATATTATCGTGTAAATTATATCGCCACGAAAGCCAAACATATATTAATGATATAATAATAATTATTGTTATTAAATCGATCAATATTGGATTAGATGTGTATAAAACGAAAGCCAGAAAAATATTATATTATAAATACATGCGTGGCCGATATACTATATGATAATAATAAGATGGAAAAAAAATCGAATGGAAGAAAAAAAAATTGCAAGCTCCGACAGGTGGGCATATATTATAAACTCGTATATGATATATAGAGATATATAGCTACGTAGTATACTTACGAAAGGGTAACGATTTCGATTAATCAGCTATATATTATATACGTACACTGCAGCGCACACGAACGTCTATCTAGATCGGTGTCGATATGATCTATATAGCTTGTATACCTATATATATATAACTAATATGTATATGAACATTGCACCGGACGATGTTATTTTTTAATATTTTTATATTTTATTTTTTCGTGGATAACTGGTTTTCGGGAACTTAAAGATCGTCCGAATGAGATAGTGCTAAACAAATTATGTGTGCAACAACGTATATACATACACATATATATATATATATATATATATATATTTATATGTTGTGTGTGTGTGTGTGTGTGTGTGTGTGTATGGTCATTCTATATAAACTATATTTCCCATTTTCTACACATTTTTTTAAATAATATAATATACAAAAGATCCACCAAGACATATACACACACACATATATATATATATGTATACGTTAAGTCCAAGAGAGATTCCACTAATAAACTGTACGTGACAGTATACGTTATGTGCATACCTATATAGGTAGTGTTAAAAAATTAAACAAAAAAAAAACATACATTATATACTATACAGGGTAACCCCCACGAGGATTTATACTCATTGTAATATATATACAGTTTGTTCGAGATAACTGGAAACACTCAACACATCTCCTTGAGTTTTTACACAATATGAATTCTATGTAATAGAATGCACATTATGGAAATCCATGTTTTTGGAAATTTTTTTTTTTAAACTGTCCAGCAACGAGTACAAATAGATACATACTGCAAAAATAACTAGGTACATATTATATAGTTACTGGAAATCACGAACCTTTAACTGGACTATATATCAAGAATGGGCAAAGTTAATAAAAAAAACTAACTAGATAAAGTTAAGTTTATATAAGAATAGTATTTTATATAGTTAAAAGTTGACAAGCTTATAACATAACTAGTTAAAACTAAAACAAGATTATAGTTAACTTAATTCAGTTAATCCAAAAGTTAATAACTTGAATTTTTTTTATATTTTAATGGTAATCATTTTCAATTTTGTATAAACAAATTACCTTTTTATTTAAAATTAAAAATATAATAATTAATTTAGACAAAAATAGATAGGTTAATAGATATATATGATTTAACAAATATCCATAGCGAAATAGTATTTTCGTAATTCAAATGCTGTTAAAAGAACGCTACATAATTGTTTTTCGAGGGGTTGTGTATAAGAAATTTATAAGAAATGTTTAAAAATATAAAAATCTAATAATTTAAAATTGGTTTTGTGTCTCTATAACTTTTTATTGTTGTGTAATCATAATATTTATTTTTTAAAAACTTATTTACGCAAGTGTTAAAATGGATTTTTAATGTGTAAATAATTTTAGAATAAAAATACCTATTACAAAATGAATAAAAGACAAAATTTTGAAATTAACTTTATTTTTATTTTTTATTTATTAATTACAAAATATATGATTGTAGTTTTAAAAAGTTACTTTTTTATTTTTTCAAGCTTAAATGTCATTTTTTTTAAAGAAATTAATTAAAATCCCAAATGAAGATCACTCCAAAATATTATTCTCTATCGATTTAATAATGAATATTTTAACTCTAGTTAAAATCATAGCTGAAATCACTTTGAGAATCCATTTTAACAGTTTAACATAAACATATTTTTATCGCTGAAAATCATTGGTGTAGCATCCACTTAATACGCCACAATAATCATAGAGACCTTAATTATATAGACACGTCGTTTAAAATATGAGAATTTTTTGATGTTTTGTTGGAATTAGTTTTTCATAATAATGTTTTATTTTTATATTGTATAAAATTGAATATTTGCCAAATAAATAATTTTTGCTATGCTTTATTTTTCATTTAATAATAAAATATTTAAAAATATTTTCTAACAAAACATAGTTTAACGTCTCACCTTACGAACGGTGGTAAAATTTTGTTTCTACGTTATTTTAAAGTAAGTTATACGGCATTTTAATTGTTTAATTAAGTTTTTACTTAACGAGATATTGAATGTATCCAGTTTTCTTGAACATATGTATAAAATATACAATAAATAAAGATTTTTAAATTCTGGGTTTATTTTTTATTTTTTGCTTTATCAATTAATTGAATTCTGACTTATGTTAATTATATATATATTTTTTTTAAATAGTTCGTTTTAAAGTCCAAAAGAAATGTTTGATTATATAAAATTTCAAGTGATAGGTATAATAATTTTCTAAACATGATATTGATAGGTCTACTTCATAATAGGTATACCTACTACAATATAAGGTACTGACTTTCAGGAATGTTATTTTTAATTTTCTGAAAAAAAAAACAATAGTTGTTACGTACGGTATAACTTCCGTTGATAATAATAATTATATTATTAGATATCACATACCAGTTATTGTAGATTATCTTCAATCTTGGTGAAATGTAGTTTTATTTTCATTAATCTTGAATTAAACGTCTACAAAACTGCAGTGGCGTATTATTAACGTACCTATTATACTATATAGTAGATTTAAATAACTTGGGTTAGTTTTAAATTTTAACTTAATATATATCACAAAATGATAATTTTATCGAATAGAGTTATTGTTATCCCCCCCCCCAACCTAATAAAGACTTCTACGTTTTTCCTAATTAAAACTTGTATATTTCAAATCCTCCACTATAATAGTGTTTTAAATGTTTGAAAAACATTATTTAGAATTGTAAATCTTAATTCAAATCAGTAGGAAATAATAAAATGAGGTTCACTTTTGTGAGACATCCTATTGTGTGAAAATCATTATGTGAGCAAAGCTAAACATTCAAAGCAATTGAATATAAACGATTTAAAAGGGCATAATAAATAATTAGTGCAAATAATTTTACAAACGTAAAATATTATTATTTCACAAAACATGCCGTTTCAAACGGAATAATTTATTGTTAAATTTCGTAATATTTTATATATTCTAATTAATTTAATAGGTGATAATAGGTGAATTATTATTCTTTATCGTTAATGTTACTCACAGACGCATGAAACTAGTAGTGCCGGACTCCCTCCGTCGACCATGTTTTACTATAATATAATTTAATATTCTGAGCAAACCGAGGAATGCGTATTGGTTATGGAATGGTGTGTTTTTTATCACATATTTGTCCAATAAATTCTTCCGAAATTTACCTGTCTTTCTATACATAATATAGGTACAATGTAACAAAAATGCAGTTAAAAGAATCTAAAAAAAAAATCTACAGTATACGTCATGTCTGTTTTTTTTTTTTGTTTGCAAAATCTTTAATAGCTTTGAGCGACCAGAGGTCCATGTACAGAATCATTGTTCAAATTTAACGCGTATTACGATCAGTGTTTATAGGCTTTTCTCGATAATTATTTACTTATATTTTATCTTGTATAGAGCCATAAATAATGGTATGTTATCTAAAGATAATTATGTTATATACAAAAAATTTCACTTATCTATGTAAATTTGCCCAGATAAATTTTCACTATAAATATAATACTTAATTGCTTCAAATATGCCGTTATCCCTATACGGAATGGCATATACTCGTATATTATAATACATAATATGCCGTTTATTTACAAAATAAACGAACATAATTGATCATAAACACTAACATTCATTTATGTATAACACAAGATACGCTATATAGATATATAATTTATATTGTAAATTCTCTGCTTTAATAGCCTTAATAAATATCCCTAATAGTTTATTCAAAATTGACATTTATGTATTTTTTTTATATTTATATATATATATATAGGTAAACATTTCTTGTATCAATAAAATGATCCAAAAGTCCATTGTAGTTACCTCTATAACCCCATTAATTGTTGGAGATATATCATATATTACTTATAGATTTATATAATATACTTGATTTAAAAATTATTTTCATTTCAAATAGGTCATTTTAGATTTTGAGTGAAGCAAGTAATATATTGATTTTACGATGTGTTTTTTTTCATGTTCTACCCAAAAATTCTATAAAAAATGCTCCGATCATTACAAGAAAGCAGTATTTTCTGGTGGAAAATTACATCTAGTTGGTACGTTAGATAGGTCATTTTTTCGATAAACAAGAAAGAAAAAACTATCAAAAAATTAACTTAAAAATCAGTAAACACGATTTTAGTAAAATTCTTTATAACTCCAAAAATATCTTTGGTAGTGGCATGAAATTTTCACCACAAATGTATATATGGAAAATATTAATAAAAATTGAACATTTTTAATTATTTTTATGCTATTTATAGCATTATGCAAATTTGAGACATTTAATTCATTTAATTTCATAGCTTAATTTTAGTTTTTAAGAGGTGAAAATTTAATACAGTATTAAAATGACGTCATTCTAGCTACATACAAAGAAAATATTAAAAATAAATAGATACAATACGAGTATATTTTAATAGCCATTTCATTTTTTTCTGAAATATGTATTATTTTGGTATGAAATGTGTCCAAATTTTGGGTGAAATAATATATCTATAAATTAGAAATTTTCACCAAAAACGTATGAATAAAAATACATTATGAAGGCAAAAAATGTTTGATATTTTTACCCATTTTTGGGCTACTAATAGTAATTTTCAATTTGAGACATTTATTCATAATAGATATAACTTTTCTACTTTACTGGAGAATTCGATTTTTTATTTTTTAATATGTATTTTTAATCAAAAAAATAATGGTGAAGTCAGAATTTGAAAATTGGACTTGGTTTTAAAGTTATATCAAATAAAAATTAAACGATTTTACTATGTTTCTTTAGTAGCTTCATATTTCTAAATATTTCGATATTCGTACGTAATCTAATGGCAGCCAATGAGGTTTTCATGCTTATAGTTCAAATCCCGATACTTCTAAATAATTTTTTGCACTTTTTTCTATTTTTTTTTTTTTTGTTCATTATATTATATATTATTAGTATAATCTACAGTTATTGTTAAATATATCCACAGAATCATTTTTTTATAAATGATTTATCATTGCTTTCAAATTCAATATATCCGTCATCATTATCCTACCAAACGTGCAAGGTGGTGCTTTCACCCCCTACACACCGGCTTTTTATTTCCATTTGAAAACAACAAAAATGTTTAATAAATCGAAAAATAATCATTCAACTGAAATAAATGATTTATCATTAATTTCAGAATTAATACATCAACCACCAGTATTGTGTCCAACGAGCAAAATGCTTCCACCTCTACTGATCGGCTTTTAAAATCTTTTATCGAAAAAAATATTACATTTTGATGATAAGGTTAATACTTAACAGGGTAGTATACAATATGATAATAATATAGATTAAAAGTTAATTGTTCAAGACCAACTAGGAAGAGACAAAGTTGATAATAAAATTAACTAGCTAAAGTTATGCCAATTCGTACATTTTTTAAGTAGTTAATAAATTAATAACTAAGCTAGGTGGTTAATGTTAAAAATTAAGACTTGATATATTATGTTAAATTAAAAAGATTAATCCAAAAATTAATTTTCTATTCATATCAGGGGCGTGCTCATAGGAGGGGATGAGAATGTCAAATCCCTCATGGTTTAAATTTTGAGCAAAGAAGCTAGTGGTTTTACAACAATGTTTATTACAATGTTTATTTTTTTCTTCTGTGTACAACTTTTCGACCAGAAATCATGAACCAATCTGTACATAAAACCCCATTTTCCTGTAGAAAACATCATTTAATTTGTACTTTAAAAAGACCATTTTTCCATTTTTTGGTACTTTTGATAAACGCGATATGAAAAACTACCGGAAAATTATGTAAAAACCGCTAAAATACGATTTCGTTCTTCTTCTTGTCGGTCAACAGTATAATATTCCACTTTTAGCATTTTTATCATAAATAAAATAATATTATTTTATTTTTTAATGTAATGTTATAAAATTATTTAATATTAGATTAATTTTACTACATTCCTAAGTTTAATAAATTCTAATTGTATATGAATGAACGCAGAAAACAATACAGCAAATTAATAATTATTGGATATCACTAAATTCATAGTTAAATTTACACAAATTTCCTTTTTTTTATGTAGCGATTTATCGATTATTGGAAAAATATCCCTCCCTATTTCAAAATTCTGAGCACACCACTGTTTGTCTGTTTCATATTATAATACGTATTGAAATAATAGTTAAATGCAAACAAAAATGGATACCTACCTCAAATAATTAGATAGGTAAATAAAAAGTTACTTTAATAGTGTATTTTGTTTAAATAATTAAAAAAATATAAACTCGCTGATCTAGGCTAAATAAGTATTTTTAACATACTTTGGCACAAAAACGAATTAACCATGTCATAAATCATATATATTTATATATATATATATATATTTATAATTTATTTATTAGGTATATAATTTGATAAATGAATGGTCTTCTAGTACATTTTAAAAGAATTTTATGAAAAATTATAATTTTATATACCTACTGTATTATGTGATAATTTCGTTTCTTAACTACATCTAAGTGAGAACACTTAATTCTTGTAAAACGGGTTTTAAAATAGGTACCACGTGTGTCGTATCCTTATACGTTGAAAATTTAATAATAACTTAACTTTAACTTATTAATTAGTTGATGCCCATTGTCCGTCCTAGAAAATAATTACACATTTTTGTGTGTCGAACGCTTGGACTTATTTATTATTTAGTATTTTTGTTTGTTGGAAACTATAAGACAAACCTATTAGTAGTGGTCTAGTGGACTATAGATCATTTTGGTACATTTTTAATAGGACTTTATCTCTGCAGTTGATCGTTAAATGCACAGTAATTCGATATGTTTGATTATTTTAAGGAATAAAATACATTTAAAGTGTTAAATACTTTTAAGAAAAACATTTTTATTACTAGGTACATATATTGATGGTAGGTAGTATATATTTCGAATATTACTCTATTGTATGTATATATATATATACATATACAAATATACAAATATATATATATATAAGTACTGCTGCAGGGTATACATGAACATAAAATGCTTCGTGGGCTAGAATAATAATATGGTAACGAGGTTTAAATGATATTCAAAATTAGTGAATAATAATGACTTTTTATTTTTTATACGTCAGTTTAGATTTTGTCATTAAAAATAAAATGTCTGCAGTCGGCGAAATAATATATGACTAGATTAAAATAAGATCGCATTGCTGTCATGGTAGACGAGAAATAAATGTATACTCGTATATCCATACTGAAGGCGAAGTATAGGTATATACAATATTTACCTAACGATTAACATTTCTGTCAAACTACAAGAAACAAAAACAATTGTGGTGTTCAGTTTTAAATTATTTGAGATTAAGCGACAATTATCAAAGTTGAAAAGAGAAAAAACGTTCGAAAAAATAAAATTTCAACAAATATAGGTTACAGTTATTTATAAAATAATAATAATAATACGAAAATTTAAAATACTGTAAATTCTTTGCTATACGATATTTTGCAAACAAACACGATATGATATTATCGTGCCCCTGAAGTTGTACCGCTGTTTGCGAATAGAATAAAACATATGCCAATATTTTGCAAGTTTTTTACAAGAAATTGCAGATTCATAGTTCCTTCCCAAAACCAAAAAAACCAAATTGGGACAATTTCATATAGTCTACCCATGAATGTATCTAACGATAGTTTATGATTTAAAAAATTTACAAATCACCGTGGAAGCCACTGTGAACTTTTGCAGTTTTGACATTAGCCTATCCATGATGACCTAGAATTTTAAAAATAGTAACAATTGAAGCGCTATCTGTAGCTACGACTATGCACATAGAATAAATCATATGTATTCGTTACAAACAAAGTAGAAAATGCGGAAATTTTATACAATGCCTAAGGTATGTCACGTTGTGCAAACCGTTAAGCTTAGTACCAGGGTTGCTAGATTGGGCGGTTTATTGCCAATTGGGCTATCTCGAAGGTCTCAAAATCGCCCAAAATTACCTTTTGGCGGGTACCCGCCAATTGAGCTATAAATCAGTTATAGAATCGTGATTTTT
Source organism: Pemphigus obesinymphae (assembly GCA_025469235.1). Lineage (NCBI taxonomy): Eukaryota > Metazoa > Arthropoda > Insecta > Hemiptera > Aphididae > Pemphigus > Pemphigus obesinymphae. The sequence goes on along the minus strand of JAIPRL010001420.1, from coordinate 16,510 downwards.
ATTTTTCGTTTTAATAAATATTATATGGGTTAAAAATGTTTTAACTAAAAAATTATTTAAAAATTGTTGTTATCACCGCAGCAATGCATAAAAATATTGGCTACTTCGCGCTCAGCTCCCCTTAACAAACCTTATTATCACTTGTCCGCGTAAATATAATACGATAATGCGCGCATAAATTTGAATTATTATTTTATTTGTTTCATCATTTGTCATTTATTTTTAACTAAAATCAGAAGACTTAAAAAATAAATAAACAAAAAATAATCTATATAGAAATAATATGTATTTTATTTATTAATACAATTTAAATATATAATATTATACTATATACTATATTTTTTAATATACTTTTCCAAGCTTTCAGAACATAATTCTTTATATTTTCATCATATAATATATATATAATATACCATTCTTTTAACCCATGTTTTTTTTCAAATTTCTAAATTTCTAAATTTTCCAATTTTTTTTATTCTGATGTAATTTTGTCTTCTATATCTTGTGAAAAACAATTTTAAATATTTAATTAAATAATTTTAAACGTTTGCGGTGTACTTAATAATAATAATAAATATTTGTACTCGTAAATATATTTTTTACATAAATTTTACAAATTTTACTTTTTTTTTTTGCTAATTGATAAGATATGGTAATCAACTTGGCTATTTTGGGCGACTTGAGTGCGCTCTATTGGCGGTTTGACTATTCAATAATCTGGCAACCCTGCTTAGTACAGTAATATTTTTCATTTTACAATACGTAAAGTATCTATACATTTAAAAGGATGCCACACATTAATTTTTTAAGACGTTCCGTATAGGAAAATTTTGTGAAATTTCAAGAAAAATTAAAATCCGACAATTTAAAAATATTTCAATACAATATAAAAGTAATTTAAAAAATACCCCTGTGTTAGTAACATTTTTAACTGTTGTGTAATCACGATATTTATTTTAAAAGAACATGTGTATTACGCGTATAAATGTGGAATTTACAGGTAAAAATGTTTCAGTAAATTGATGTAAACATCGGTAAATCGGTAATTTTTTTTATATAGGTATCTGTAAATTTTTTTGATAAAGTAAATTTCGTAAATTAATTTTTATGTTATTTTGTAACCTCATTAACCATGGTTTTTTTACAATTATTTAGTCATTTATATGCTTATGAATAAACAATTTTAAACTTTTTTTTATCATTTGTATTATCTATATTCCTAAAATTCTTCAAAGAAAAACGACTGCAGTGCATATATTAATTGTATTTTTATTCATTATATATTTATACATTTTATTAGGTTAAATTGTTACACTAATAAAAACAATTAAAATGACAAGTACGGTAAAAAAAACATTGGTAAAATTTACCGACTTCATATTTCTAAATTTACGTGAACCTAAAACAACGTGGCTATAATCAAAATAAAAACCCCCGTATTTCGGTACTATATATAAAAAAAATTCTAATCTATGGCGTAGTACGAATATTCTGTTTTAATAATGTTTCTGTTTTATCCTTAATCCTTTCCCCTTGAGAGTTTCTCTCCATTCTTCCAGTCTACCGTTCATTTTCGCAAGATTCTCATCAGCCGACACTAGGTGCCAACACTATCATGTGCAAACTATATGCACTACGTTACATTATCCTGTATATCCTTTGTGTTTTTTTATCCTTTACTAGATAAAATAAATAATAGTACTCAAAGTGGTGCACTTTTACTCTGACCGTAAAATCCTTAATTTCCACACACAAACTCATTACTCGTAGTTGCCCCTTTATACATATCCTCAATTATACGAGGATAACTGTTTTTTATAAATATAAAAATTTTATTTTATTTGAAACCAAAAGACTGTAAGAGTCTTGCAGCTTAGTTTTAATCCTGGTCTTGTACGAGAGTTTGGCAGTTTACTCCTGTCCTGATAGTAGTAGTAAATTATTAGTTTTAGTCTTGCTAGTTGTCTTGCTAGTGCAGCCTTGATCTTGGTATTTTATAAGACTATAAAAGACCAAGACCGATTTTGCTCATAACCAAGTGGTCGAACCATGTAGATTTCTATTTCATATAAATAAACGAATTTTGGAAATTATATAGTTATATAATATAGGTAAAAATGTTATATGTACTCATATTATATGCGGGATGTCCAACAGAATTTTTACTGAACTTTTCTTCGCAAAATTTTAACACGCAATAGCACATAATATTATAATGTGAAATTTACAAACTTATACTCTAACACTAAAAGCTCTAGAAACTGTAAATTAGAGGACTCTCACACTAAACAGTTTTCAGCGTATCGTTTAAATTAAATAATATTTTCGAAATATACGGGGTAGGTAATAAAATGTAATATTTTCATTTTCATTTTTATTTTTTATTAACATAATAGTTTGTAACTTATTTGTAACTTCACTCCATTGCTGAAATTAAGTAGTATCTTGCCGGGCTTTGATATGGCTCATTCGGTGGGCAAATATATCTAATGCACAAAGTTAAAAAAATATTTAAGAACCTTTACAAATATAATATTAATATGTATAATGTCAATATAATGTGTTGAATAAAAAAGTCCGTAATTCACGTAGAATAAATATACAAACGTTATTAACGCTCGTAAGTTGTTGCATTTGAATTTATTTATTTATTTTTTTTTTTAGACTGTTTCGTCAATTGTTAATTAAGCTATAGAAAAGACCCTACAAAAAAATATTAAAAGTTTATAGTGCATATTTTCCAATATTTAGTCGTTCTTTAGTTTTAAGAGCGTATTTTTTGACTTTCCAATATTTTCGGGGTATAATATTTGATGATTATAACGATCACATAATTTAAAAATTTGTAAACTAAAAAATATATATATCTATTCATTATAGATCGAGAATTATATCTATATTAAATTATAATGCGGTGCGTTTTTTATGCACCTATATAGTCGATATAAAAAACAATGTTTATAACATTTATATTTAAGAGCTGGTTTTTATCGTATAGAATAATATTCAATAACTTTAGGTGCCTATTAACTATTCTATTGTTATTCTATGTTATTACGGTCATTGTTACCGTCGTATATGTGATACATAAAAATGCATTAAAATATCCTATAGCAACAAGACTTGAACTAAAAGAAATTAAATTGTTTAACATTTAAACATTTTTCATTTTTCATATTTAATGTTATTAATTTTTCAAATATTATTTAATAATTACGTTTATCATTATTGGTTATTTAAATGTTTTTTAATTTTTCGTTATATAACATTTTACGGTGTTTGTTGTTAAATTTTGTTTAGTTAGTAAGTATTTGATATACACCAAGGATGAGCAATTCAAAGTAACTAGAAAGCCAATTTTCGGAACTTAAAATGATTACGAGCCAGATATAAAGTTGTTTTTATTATTATGTGAAACAATAATTTATATAATAATAAAGAATATTTAGTAGTATTAAAAAATGAAGTTTGCCATTCATATTTAATATGGAAAACGTTTTAATTTTCAACGTTACTGTTATGTTCATTGGCGTATTTAGAAGTTATCTAAGGAGGGGTAGATGAAATAATTAATCATAAGGTGACCCTTAGCCCTTAGGGGGTAAAACCTTTTATCTTTAGAGTGTCTACATTAAATACCGGATTCCATATTATATTACTAGCATATATTCAAAGGGAATAACGTATATAAAAGAGGTATTATAAGGTCTTGATCGCTATTAAGTTGAATTCTTTAGTAGTATTTTTACAAATCCTGTCATTTGTTTGGTCTTTTTTATTATGTATTCTATATATTGTGTTAATAAAAAAATAATAAAAAAAAAATAAATAATAAAATATAGTTTACTCTATTATCTAGAATGACTCCAAGATCCTTTATCGACTGTGTGTCCATAATATTGATATTCACTCTGTAATTTAAATGTAATATATATATATATATATATATATATATACAATGGAACCTCAGTATCTCGAAGCCTCAAGGGACCAAAAAAAAAATATAACGTATCGCAACTTCGAGTAAGTGAAACCTTGGTATCTCGAAATCTTAAGGGATCAAAAAAAAAGTCGACATATCGAAACATAAATAAAATTTGAAATAAGAATGTTTATTTTTTGAGAGAAATTTTTTTTATAATAAAAAATGTAATTATTGTATATTGTATACATATTATTTGTATTTGTCATTTATAATAGGCACACATTATTTTCTATGAAAGTAGAAAATCGGTTATTTTTGTTCGTTTTTTGTTCATATTCAAAAAAATGTTGTCAGAAATTCCAGGCTGTTGATAGACATATCTTCGAAGTTCATGAATACAATTTTCAGCTTGGTTACCACGTATTATAGGTTCAACTACAAAAATGTTTTCCTCGTCAGTTGCTTCATTGGCAGAAGCTGTCTCTCTGACTGATTGAAAATGTTAGATGTTTTGAGAATTTCAGCATCAGTTAAATTTCTGATGTACTCAAAATAGAATCAATACTCAAAAATTCTTGATATGAAAACTGGACATAATATATGAAATAAATTAACATGTAGGTCCAATATTGAATGAACGACCTTTTTTTTTAGCATATTTAAACAATTGTAGCTGTTTTGAAAATAATTCCTTTTTCGAAAAATGACTCCGAGATGCAATTAAAGATCTCTTTAATTTTGACGATAGGCGATTTGGCTTTAAGTTTACACTGCGATCAAAATTATTTGCAATCTCAGTGAACGTGTTTCACGGTATTGGTACCGAAAATCACCCGTGTATAGCGTCCTCTCAAAAGCGCATAATGCATGCATGCATATATATATATATATATATATAGTAGATATATATGCACATACGATGCACATAATATTATATTTATAGAACTTTTCAAGAGCATTAAGTGGCCGATGAGCCCCCTCCCATCCCCCGATGAATAACATAATAAGATCGTGTTATTATTATTATTATTATTATTATTATTATAGGTGTATAATATCGTATCTATAACGGGTGGGGTGGGGGTGGGGGGGAGGGAAATCACGAAAAATCGACGACGGTTTAGTCGTGATCGTATAGATCAATTAGCTATATATACCATTATTATAATATTATATATTATATATATAGTCGCATCGGCCCCATATCGGTACACACGTTATTATTATATCCACATCGTCGACGTATTCTGGAGGTATAAAATCCGGATATAAATCACGGTTGTAATCGGGTTGATTAACTATATACGTGTGGCTGTATAATATATATATATATATATATATATATTATATACACATATGCATAATATAATATACACCTTTTAATTTAATACCAAATAGACCGCGGCGTGTATATTATAATCACCGTCGGTATTACCTTACCTGCGCAGTGCACGGCTCGGGCATAATAATATATCGGCTATATTGTTGTTGGTTTTTTTTTTTTTTCTTTTCGTCGTCCTTGTTTTTTTTCTGTTTTCTGTTTTACTATACATTATATCGTCGTTATACTGCACGCGCGCGTAGATTTCTACCCGATATTTGTGTTTCTCGCCGGCACGCGCTTCATCGTCCTGCATATATATACATATATATATATATATACCTATATATTATATACCGGCCATTATATACGTTGCCGCATACAATCGTCATTCAAGGGTGGACACAGAGTGGAGGGATGGGCAACGGACAGGCGATTGATCTTCCCCGTTCACAAAACGAAAAATCGAAATAAAACGGCGTACAAATATAAAAGTTCTCGCTTTCCTATGCAATAGCATATTATAATTCAAGGCTGGGCAAGTTAGCGATATTTTTCAACTCGTTAAGTTAAGTTAATTGAAAATAATATAAGCCAAGTTAAGTTAAAAATTACTCGTATATTTTTTATTAACTTTTAAAGTTAAAAGTTAACTTTGAAATAAAAAAGTAACTTACCTTAGTTAAAAGTTAAAATTTCCTAATTAGGAAAAAAAGTCTCGATACACCTATTATATCTTAAAATGGTAAAATAGGATGGTTATTCTTTACGCTCAAAAAAACTACTCGGGACTTCTTCTGCCTGAAATAGTGTATACATGTAAAAATAAAAATACAACACTTCATTTTAAAACCCACGCATAAATAAGAAATCAGAAAATAACTTGTAACTGCCGAGATACCTACATTATTGTTTGATTCACACAAATGTAGTGTAAAATAAGCAGTACCTACTATACTTCAATATATTTTCTATACTGGATGGACATAAATACTAGCCTCCATGTAGTTAAAAAGACCGGGCTCAGCCCAATATTCGTGAACGGCCAATGTCGCGGCGTGTGCGTGAGTGGTAGGTACATCGATTATTATCATTAACGAACATGCTATTCTAGGTACCTACTAAATAAAATTGCGTATAAGTACCAAAAAGTAAAATCCCATTCAAAAATTTGCATTGTTCTTCGACCAAATTTAACTTAATTTAGACACTTTTGTATAAAGTTAACTTGAAGTTAACACGTTAATTGTAATAAAAAAGTAACTTATTAAGTTAAAAGTTAATCTGAAAAAAAAGTAACGCGTTAAGTAACTTAATTAAAATTAACTTAACTTTTTAACTTAATTTTAACTTTTAACTCGTTAATGCCCAGCCTTGGCGTATATATAGTATATATAGATATACAATTTATAATTCTCTCCCGGTTACTGCGTAGACTGGAAATTTAAACATAGAATACGATGAGAATATATCATTCACTACGGACGAACTGTTCATGTGTTTGTATGTTACGTATACCGAGTGTTTTTTTTTTTTTTTTTTAGTTACCCATATACTAATTTGTCAAATTTTTGTTTCGATTTGAAATGTTGACGTTTTTCAATCGCAAATTTTAGATGTTAAAGTATACTTACATCGAACGAAAACTCTGTGCTTATGGTTTTGGTTTAAGTTCTCATACTTTATTTCGTGTAATTATTTCTCTTTTATATGGTAATTTTTGATCAAACCGAGATCTGAACGCCACGAGTAGTTCTTGAACAAATATCGTGATTACACAACAATAAAAAGTGGTACAGATATGAGATTATTTCTAAATCGTATTCGAACATTTTTAATTGTTAAATTTTCATTATTCGAAAAAACTTCTTGAAAATTGCCTATACAGAACCCCTTTAAAATTAATGTTATATCATGTCCTCATAAAAGGACGCTACACCAACAAACTTTCGTGAAATAGTAGGTATACTTAAATACTTTTGGAATTAAAATATTATACTAATGCCAGGTTGTACAAACGATCTTTATCTTTTATAGATTTGATAAACACCTATGTCGTAATCGATTCGATAAATTGTATACCCGATTTTAGTTTTTTTTTGCTTATTTATGTTTTTAGTGGCATTCAAATTTTCGCTTTAGGGCGGAGAAAATATCTAGTAACGGGCTTGGTTCTACAAACTTATTAAAGAGTCCTATATACAACTTTATTGGATCGATTGATTGGTTTTTCATATTTTTAAAATTGAATAACAAAAATACACAGAAAGATAAAATGCTGGTAAAATCAACACACTCGTACGATTAATTTTTAACAAAAATATATTTATTAATTTAATAATAATTTTGTTGATTTAATTATATTTCGTTTGAATTAATACATTTGTTCTTATTACATTTTCAAGGGTTGTTAATTTGACAATAAAATTATGTTTAAATTTAAATCACTAACCAAGTACTTGCAACAAATATATATTGTTAATTCAATAATAATTTTGTTGATTTAATCATATTTTGTGTGAATTAATAAATTTATTTTTATTACATTTTATGGGGAACTCGTGATTTATAAGATCTACATCATGGCATCTACTGAGTGATGATAAAACTAAAGGAAAATTATAGTCTATACCTACATATTTCATTATTATTATAGAGTGCGGGTGCGCGTGAAAAAGGTGTTAAGTAAAGGTTTTAGAACTTGGCGATTGTTTTCACTTTTCGAATGTTTGTGCACTACTCAATATCCACTACTTAATTTAGGTAGGTACGCAATAAAAATGTTTATCAGCTTGTTTGTCAAACCGATAACATACTTTGTTGAACTGTTTTTATAGGTTGTTTGTGAAACCCAGCATAAGTTTACAATAGACATTGAGACATAAATATTTATGCACCGTTTTAAAGATGAAAATTTTTTCGATATTTATTGTTGGAATTACATTTTTAATATAAAGTTTTATTTTTTACATTTTATATCATTTAATATTTACCAAATACTTTGTTTTGCTATGCTATATTTTTAATTTGTTAAAAATAAAAAAATTTGAAAGTAGGTTCCTCCCATGTTTTAATGCCGTTAAAACGCATAATATGGTATATATCGTCCTCTTGAAAATAAAATATAGTTCTATGCGAAAAACTTTTTTTATTTCGAATACAACAGAGACTAAATCAATTAAATATAATGTCATAAATCAATTATATAATATATGAAACAACTAATCGACTAAAATAGCTAAAACGAATTTGTTGATCTAAACCTATAACTTTAAAATCATAATCGTCCATAATGATGTAATTTAATAATCAACTCTTGTACGAACAATTTAAGAACGACGATTCAATAAGTACCCACCTATAGATATTGATCAATTTCAATATATTTACAATTAAAAAGAGAACCACAAAAGAATACATTGAAATTTAAATAGGTAATGATTTATATCTTATGATATGATAATATGGCGCGGTGATAAGCGTTAAAGTGTACCTAAACATTGCCAGTGTTACAAATGGTGGCCTTAATGGCGGTGATGATGTCGAGTCGGCTATCTAGCTGTTTTATATGTCTATGATTTTATACTAGAAAAAACCGCTCAACTGGTCAGATAGGCTTAATGCTAAAAGTTAACCAATTATATTAACTGATATGGATGAACGGGACTAAAACAACCGGGCCCAAATTGAACTAAATTGAGATTAAGGCATCGATCTCCGTCGAAATTTGTGACGTAATCGGAGCTACATTGGTTGCGCTGAGATAAACGCAGTAATATTCTAAGTACATACCTATATATGACAACATGGTCGGGGGAAAAGGAACCGAAAAACAAAAATCGCTCTCCCGAAAAATCGATAATTAATACGATACGGAGCTCTTTTATTCCGAGCCCGCGATTATGTAAGTACATAACGTTATATATAGGTACTCGTACTATAATATAATATAATATAATATAGGCACTGCAAATCGTCGATTTCAATTAAGTACACGCCGCGCCGTCGTGGGCCATGTGAAAACGATCTCGCGATTAGGGTGTGAAATGTGGTACCTATCTATAATATATATGTATACATACTGCAGTGCGCGTCCTCCTTCGCCGACCGAGAAAGTCCGGTTTAATCGAGATATCGTATATAATATATATATATATATATATATCGTTATTATATTGTATATTATATATTATAGGCACGCCGATCATAACACAACAACGATGTATATAATATATTAGAAAGAGAGAGAGAGAGAGAGAGAGAGAGAGAGAGAGTGCACGACGAAAAGTTCGTATATACATATAGACAAACCCAATAATATAAATATGTATATATATATATAGGTATATATTATAATGTGGGTGTTATAATTAGAGGGCGGATTTGGAAACGATTTGGTGCCGAGGCGAGAACGTCGGCGGCAAATATAATACGACTCGACCGGCAATTTGCGTTAAATTAAAATAACGAAAAATTGTAATATCTAATAAAAAAAAAAAAAAAATATGTTTATACAGGTATATGTTATTATAATATTGGACGTGTATAACATATTATAGTGTTATTACGAATGTAGTGTATTATATTATTATTATTATTATTATTATTCTTATTATATTATATGTACGCGCGGACGTCGATCGCTGAAAATTAATTCGGATCCGACTCCGGGCGCGGACAGAGACGCGCGTTTTACGAACACGATCCGAAATGTGTGCGCGCGCGCGCTCGTGATCTATGATCGATATACGTCCGGCACGGTACCCGCGCGACGAAACCGTATATTTACACCGAGTAATAACGACGCGCCATCTCATCACGATCTCCTCTCAATACTTCAATATTCGATATATTATCATTATTATTATTATTATTATTATTATTATCACAATACACTTGTACCGCGTATATAATATATAATAATAATATATAAGCATATATAGGTATACTATAATATTATATCGTTAACGCCGACCTCTGAATAGTTGGGAGAGAAGGCGAAAGAGAAGAAGATAAAATCGTTAACGCACATATACACCTACCCAAATATATACCTATTTATTATGTATATAATATTATATGTCTTGTAAAGTAATATTTAGATACTAACTTACCTACCTATATTTAAATGTTTTCGAATATTTTTTTTTTTTTTTTTTGACGGTATTTCTAGCTGCAGTGCATTTTCTAAGCTAATAAACTATATAGGCGAAATAAATGTCGTCCAGTGACAATACTTTGTCGTCTATAGTGACCCTTATATTAATTCCAGTTCAAGAAGTTTCGAACAAATATATATCATATGAAAACATTGAAATTCAACAAATATTTTAATTCTAAAATTATAATGAACCGGCTGATACAACACGGTGCGGCTCGAACAACACCTAACCAACCCTTGTACAATCCAACAATTTATAAGATCCAGCCCGACCTGTGCAGGACTAAAGTAAAAAATAAAAAATCAGTAAAGATAATTTAGTCTTTATTTTATTTTATATGGGCGCACTTTTAAGATTTGCACAATTAGTGCAAAATTCAGTTGACGACTCTTACAGATGCTACAAATTCAATCCCTCTTTTCCGCGTGGTTTGACATCCTTACTCTATATAGTGTTCGTGATTATAGTACCTACATAATTATCTATGAGTCTAAGGCCCGGTTTTTCAATATAATTTATTCACCGAATAACACGAGTTATTCAAAAAATAACAAAAATTACTTGTTTTTCAATGTCTAAATAACGTTCATTCGGTACCTACTATTTTCTTTGAATAATATTTATTCAATTAAATTTTATTTAATAACTGCTGATAATATAGACTCCGGTTCCTTATCAGTGTTATCACTGAATACTGAAAAGTAAATAATATCGACCAATAACGATCAAGTAAATCTGTGTAACTCGTTCCATAGTTAATTACTGCTACCACCTATTTGTATATAATTATTTAACGAATAACTTTTTAATTGAAAAACACTTATTACTCTATTCGAAAGTTTTTTCCCCGAATAAATATATTCGACGAATAGGTGAACGATTGAAAAACTGGACCTAAGGCGGCTGTACTGAGGATATGTTGCCAACAATATTATATGCAAATAATGATGTCTGTATTGAATCATTCCAACAAAATATGATCGTTCTGTGTTTTGTTTATTCTGGAAAATGTTAAAAATTGTAAAAAAAATGTCACGCATTTGATTTTCTTAAAAATATAATTCACTATTTATATATTTTTCCCAAATATTACTTTTCCAACAAATAATAGTGTTATGCATTTTTATAATTCATATAAATTACAATTCCTTGTTTAATTATGTATATTTCTGAAATAAAGTCGTTCCCATTCATTATTGTTCTGTTTAAAAGCAATTCTTTCATTTCTTTATTCCTAATTTTGAATATTTAACAAAATTAATATTCTATTATTCTTACTTTTCATTGTGTCTACCTATACTTGCCTGACATTCCGCTAAGTGATGTTCCAACCTTTTACAAAAAATAGTAAACTTGTCTAGTTTTATATTTTAATACCATATATTAAATTAATGTGATACAGTTTATAAAATGGGTTTTTTCAGTTTCGGGTATTATAGAAATTATAGAATTAAATAATTTCAGGTTTTAAGACTGAAAATTGAATACAGGTCTTATCCTATACATTACTTTAAGTACTTATTATATTCAGAATTTATTCATACCCGGAATTTTGAATCAAACTGAATGCAGGTATACATATTATACCTAATTAATAGTAATAAAGGATAGTACATAATACATAATATGTTACATGGGTACCTACTATATTATACCAAGCCTCGCTCAGAATTATTTTATAGAAAGAAGTAATTTATCACTGCTTCATAATTCAACTCATCCACTACTTTTATGCATTTTTTTAAAAATATGATAGGGTATTTATAATATGGCATTTTTGTTCATTTATAAACGTGTATATTTAGGTTTTTTTTACTTTTTCAGGGCATTAAAATCCGTACCCTATGGTGTTGTATATATTACACAAATCATCTCTCAAAAGAAATTATTTAACCATAATATTAAGACTCAATAGTAGTCTATTCGACGAGCGAAGTGATTCCACTTCGTACTTACCAGCTTTTTACTAAATGTATTTTTTTTTTAATTTTAAAATTATACAAATAAAATTCTGTTGGACAGTCAAGAATATTTATGGGCAGGTATTTACAGTAATATGTAAGAGGACGCTAGCAAATTTTCGTAGCGAAATAGTACTTTTGTAATTCAAATGATATTAAGTCTATAATAAACATTCAGACATAAATTATACAACATTTAAAAGATGAAAACTTTTTCGATATTTTTTTGGAATTCAATTTTCAGAATAAAGATTTATTTTTATACTTTATACAATTGAATATTTACCAAATACGCCTTTTTTTCTATGCTATATTATTTGTTTGGTAATACTATTTTTAAAATCAGATTCCAACCAAACATAGTTCAACTTTTCATCTTTCCAACGGTGGTAGAATTTTGTTTATGCGTTTCTTTTTAATTGTCACACGGCATTTGAATCGTGTAATCATGTTATTTTTTTTAAATAAATATCGTGATTACACAATAATAAAAAATGGTACCTACTCACACAGATGTATTTTGAAATTATTTTTCAAATATATTTAAATACTTTTAATGTTTGATCTCCATTTTTCTTAAATTTCATAAAAATTACCTATACAAAACACCCTTAAAAATTGGGTGTGACATGCTCTTAATCAATATATATAGTAAGAAGTTATTATACATATGCGAATAACAGTTATCTGTATATTATTTTTTACATTATTATAAATTATGTATCCTTTAAGGGGCTTGGTATATTAAGGAATATACCTATTATTATGTCTCGTTATTTCTCGGATTGTTCCGTTTTTGAAGATTTCGTCCCATTGTCCTGACAAGCTTTAAACGGGATGCTTTTTGCTCCGATTTAAAAAGTGGAGCCCTAAATTTGTTCAATTTTTCTAAAAAAAAAATTGGTAGAAAATTGACGAATGATTTATTTTATTGTATTTTACCGTTTGGTAGAAAATGCTTAGATATGATATTCAGTTTTTTCATTATTTTCCCGTTTTTTTAATTTTCAAAATACAGGTAATTTAAATTATATATTGTGTTGACAACCATATAATATAATATAGTTCATATAATTCTATATTATATATAGCTCGTTGTAGAATTTACGTATTTCATTCCTATTTTTTTATTGTTTGATTTTTTAAAAGAGGAGAAAAATGTATAGATCGGATTTTATCTAATTTTGGCATTTTAAATATATTTTCAGCTGTAAAAATAAATATGAAAATGAAAATTTTGTTTTAAATAATCAATATAACCAATGTAAAATATATTTTATAAGTCTATGTTAAATTTGTCCTATAGACATTATGGACACCTTTAAATTAAAAAAAAAGTTCATTTCAAAGTTAAAATCAGTTAATTTTACAATAGTACCGGAACCGTGCCCTAGAGTTTAGAAAAATAATAAAAAATTAATTATAATTATTATTTTAGTTTTTTCTATCTGCTATGGTAATATATTACAATAAATTAATGAACAATAACATTTTTAGGATATTTTTCGAGAGGATTTTAGGAATTGAAAATATAAATTTCATGCCAGTCCACCAACAATTTCCCGAGTAATATCGATCTGCAAATCCCCCCCCCTCATGCACTTATTTTGAGTTACTTTGACCATTGCATATTATTAACAGAGTTCTACTACCAGATATTACCGTAACATAATAATATAACATAATATTATAATATTTTATAAAACTAAGAGGCGTTTATAAATAATTATTATTGTATACAATACAAACAGCGACATCTGTCAACTTAATTATAACCATATACCTGAAACATATTTTTCATATTTGAATCACTCATATAAGAATAATAGTTTTATTCCAAGTGTTTTTTTTTATTGAATACGTTATTTTTTCGTCAAACATATTGTAAGTCTATAAGAAATACATTAATTTTTTCGATTTTACTAAATATGTAATTGATGATATTATTATATACTTTCGATTAAATTTATTAGATTATCATTTTAGCAATTTTAATATATAAAGATGTAGGAATATATTATACTTATAATATAATAATATACGATATACAGTTTTAAAATTATGAATTTGGTCCTTTATAATTGAAAAATATAATTGTAGTAAATTATTCATCTAATTACCATCTATTATCAAAATAAAGAGATAAAGTGATGATAGTCCTGCAAGTTGCAACTATAGTAGTAGTCTTGTAAAGTATTTGAGTAAAAGTGTTTAAGTAAATATATTTAAATACTTTAATAGTATTTAGAATACTTTTCAAATACATTTGAATTAAAGTATTTTTAAACTATTTGAAATACTATTCCATTGGTATTTTTACTAGAATTACAAATACTTTTATTTATACTTCTGAAATACAATATTTCTTACAATAAATTTTAATTTCAATATATTTCATTCAATAAAAATGAGTTTTTAAGTTATGATTGTGTAGACTAAGTGGCGTGGCGTGGGTATAAGCAGTGTAGGCGTTGCTTACAATGGAACTTTGAAACAATTTGGCGTTTTAATTTTATACTCGTAATTTTATGTAGGTATATCATATAAATAATTTTACATTATATTCTTATATAATTTCTTAATAAACCGTATTTCTTTATCGATACAATTCTGGCCATATAAAAATATTTTAAAAATAAACATAATTTACAGTTAAAATCACGGACAATTATTAGATGGACTATTGGACTGAGACATTATACACAGTTACACAATAATAATGCGTCATGGACCATAGTGATAGCTGCAGCTGTATAGCCATAGAAAAGAATACCATCTAACTAATTTTCACCGATGTTGGTACTCGTGTAAGCGATTTTCATTCCCTTTCCTATTACTTACTACAATGTTAAGTCTATGATCTAAAATTATATTGTAGAGTGGAGCACAGGAGGGAATGTTTTCGCGTGTAAGCATTATTGAAATTGACTACAACATTATTTACTATACTCCATTCGTTTAAAGTTTGCCGTCGACCGTCGAAACGTTTGCGTGTAAATATTACCGACGGTTAGGGCCCCGACACACTAGGACGGTTTGCTGTACGGCAAGAACCGTACGGTTTCACCGTTCAAAATTTTCTGGTGTCACACTTCTACGGTTTACTACACCGTTTTCATACGGTTTTAAAAATTTGTATTATGATAATTATTGTAATATAATATTTGAAATCAGTATTCAGTCGTCAGTGCCTGTGAACTGTACTGTACTGTCCTGTACGTATTAAGTACGACATTAATATATATTTGTTTTCCAAGTGCACTCGTACTTTTCAATTTCATTGATGAACACTTCAGTGCCGGAAAAATTCATTTTGACTAAAAAATTGCAGGAAAAAAAGCAACATACGCAACTCGCAAGTCTACAACCGTACGCCGTCGCTGTTGTTGTGTGACATGTGCGATAAGAGACCACGAAGATACCATGTGTTTTGATAACTGTACGGCATTACTGCACGCCGCAAAACCATGATGTGCAACGGTTGTCCGGCGCACCGGACGACCGTCAACGGCGTAACCGTGTTGTGTGAACGCAGTATGTTAAAACGTATATAAACTTACCGTACGGCAAACCTTCCTAGTGTGTCGGGCCCCTTAGTGCTGTTGTCAACCGTCGCGATACTATAACATGTATACGTAGTAAGCTGTATTATCACATCATAACATCATAATAAGTTTATATAAATATTTAAAATCTTTTATTACGGACGTAAGAATTATATTCTTTATAAGTGATCAATCTTCTGCTAAATTAATCATTTTTTATAGGTCATTGAATTTTTTAAAAGAAAAAGCTGATCAGTGGGGGGTGGAATTTTGGTGGTCGGATAGTATACTATTAATTGTATAAATTAATAAATGTATTAAATTTTAAAACAATGATTAAACATTTATTTTAATAAAATAATTTTTAGCATATATATATTTTGTACAAATTTACTAGAAAAAAATGTCCAATAATATAATATAATAGATATATAATGTCTTGATGAAGTAATGCAAAGAGTACAAGAAAATGAGAATATTGTAATTGGTGGGAATATGAATGGACATGTAGGCTGTGATAGAATAGATTATGATAGGGTGCATGGAGGGTATGGGTATGGAGAAAGAAATGAGGTTGGAGAAAAAATACTTGACTT